>JASCZI010060486.1:80983-141886 GCA_036250425.1 Stylosanthes scabra
CATTAATGGAAACAATTCACAAAACACCATATGTCCATTGCAATTTATGGGAAAATAATTTGAAGCTTTAAGATAAACATGGATAACGGAAAAATTCACCTGTTAGAATTTTGCAGCATCTGTATTTGTTGTCGCAACTTTGCAGATTCTTGTTGATAATACTGATAGTTTGGCACGGTAGATAGGTTAATTTGATTATTGATTAAGAAGGGACAAAAACACACCTATAGAAAATTGTAACTATTATATTATTGTAATTTTTACTTATAAAAAAAATGTTATTAAATTAAAAAGTGTTGAAAAACAGTAAAAAAAAAAATTTAGTTATATTTATTAAATATTGTCAAAGTTTTATAATCATCGTAATTATAATCACCGTAAAATACTTTATATATATATATATATATATATATATATATATATCTTACCTGAGCATTAATTTCGGTGGCAGTGCTGGTGTTTGAATGATCGGAGCATGCCTTTCTGTATCTCTCAATAGTTGACCTTATACTACTTTGTAGCCATAAATAAAACATTAGCTTAGATATCATCAGAACCAAATGATGAGAAGAAAGAAAGGAAAAGAACGAAAAAGAATCATTATAATAATAGAATATAAAAGAAAACAAAATTAAAGGCAGTAGCACAAATATCATCATAATTATTAAGGCTTATTCATATGTACGTGATCTATATCCATTATTTTTGCGGACTGAGCCACAGTTGATAACAAAGCTTTATATTGTTTCGGCAGATAATTTCCAGAGTAAAATAAAAACAAATGCTAAGTTATAAGAGTGTGTAATTTTAAATTATTGTGCTATAATTTACGGGTAAATTATCAAACTGGTTCTGAGAAGATCATGCATTCTTCAAATTGATCTTTAAAAAATAAAATTAATCAAATTAGTTCATAAATGTTACAATAATTATTCACGTTAGTCCTTCCGTTAACTCCTTTCATGACGTCGTTAATATTTGTTGAGTTGGCCAGTTAAGTAACAAATATATATAACCAAAACGAAATGGCATTCTAGGACTGATTTTTTTTTTTTTTGGTGTCTATTCTAGGACTGAATTGATTCATTGAACTATTTTCTAGTATTGATTTGATTCATTTAATAAACTATCTTTTAAGGCTAGCTAATTTGTCTCATAATCCAACAATTACTTATCTATTCTATCGCATCTAACCCAATCTCTAATTACAACTGAGATTGCAATTATCTAAATAGAAAACTTTCTATCAATCCAAGAGACACAACAATCACATACATGAAGAAAGTCATCCAAACTCCAAGTTGTTAAGGGAAAAGCAACAACAAATACTTTTCCCAAAATTTTATTTTGCAACTATACTAATTGTCATTTCTCAAAAACAATTAAGAGAACCAGTTTAGCAACGGCTAAGAAACTTGGGGACTTAATGCATTTTATGCCTAACATGCAACAATCTTATGCAAAAATAGAAGGAAATATTTATGAATGGAAAGGAGATTTGGATTCATATAATTGGGGACTTATTTGATTCAATTTTATAAACTTATCTTATTGGTACAAGTAGTATGCCAAATAGGAGGTGTGCTGTCACTTAACGTCGCTACATAAGTAAAAGTTAACAGCGTCATGTAAAAAGTAACGACAGGCCTAATGTGATTATCTATTATAACATTCAGGGACCAATTTGATTAACTTTATCTTTGAAGAACTAATTTGGAGAATACGTGATTTTTCAGGAACTAAATGGTGGGTTTTCTGTTGACTTAATTACATACGTGGGTATCGAACCCGGGATATTGGAGAAGGGAATCTTTAGCAATTAATGTTGTACCAACTGAGCTAACCTCCGTTGGCTAGAAGTGGTGGGTTTTGCGACACTGAATATTATACTTAGAAACCTTCTAGTAATTAAAATTTCTATTATTTTTAATTAAGAAAGTACTATATATAAATTAATTGATATAGTATTTCTAATGTGTTTATTTTATTATTATTATTATCATTATTATTATTATTTAAAAAGATTTCATATTATTTCTACATGATACGACAATATATAGAAATGTTTGGTAGCTAATATTAAAAAGACAATAGAAATTTAATATTATTTTTTCTTTTTTCTTTTTCTCTTTTATTGAAGTGTTGGTAGCCAATATTAGGAAAACAATACAAAGTCAATATCATTTTTTTTTTCTTTTCTCTCTCCTCTTTTACTACTCATTATTTTCCTAATTAGTTCCGTAGCATTATTCATAAAAAAAATATTTTCTATATAAAATATAACCAACAAACTATATCTTTAAAAACACTTTTGTTAGTTTTGTACTAATTAAAAAAATATCACATTCTTCTAGAACCTTTTAAAAATATTTTATAGAGTTTAATTTTAATGCGTAAATAATTTTACACAGTCATTCAATTAGATTCATGCATTTATATGACTTTATAAGTAGTAGGTTTAAAAATTAATTGTTTTTAATGATGTAGTCTGATTGGTTACATGTGTAAAACTCTTTTACACTGAGGATAGATAGAAATTAAATTCATATTTTATATCTATATATTTTTCTCTATATTGATGATGATGTGAAATAGCCATGTTACGGTAGTTGCAATTCTTAGTGGTCAACCTCAATTTGAAATTACAAACTGCAGCAATGCAATATATATAAGTGTAGCACCATGCATATTGTGTATATAAAGTTGAATTATTTTAGAAGAAATAATAGAGAATGGGAAAGAAATTAAAAATTACTTGTTGTTGGAGTACTCGTAGAGTCTGCCACGGCTGGAGAAAACAATTAGGGCGACTTCTGCATCACACAGTACTGATAGCTCATATGCTTTCTTCAGAAGTCCATTTCTTCGCTTGCAGAACGTCACCTGCCGATTTGTTGTATTCTCGATCCTCTTTATTTCGATCTTTCCCCTCCCCATTTCTTGCCCTTTAATAATTTTTAAACACCAATTCAATTAATTAATTACAAGAACCAAAGAATAATGGAAGAAAAAAAAAATTGTAAAAAAACCAACAAAAGAACATATTCAAAAGGCCCTACAAATTAAAATAAACAAGGAATGATCTATCAAATGGATAGATCTTCTTGGTGGGATGATAATTATTTCCAAGGAAGGATATATTATCATCATCAATTTTATCGTATAAAAAAGTTGTATATGCACTGGACGGGATTAGAATGAGAAGAAAATAATATAAATTAAAATTATCTTATTTAACTCAATATCCATAATTTTATATATAAATTATCTATAATTATATACTTTTACATCTAAAATTATTTAGTTAGATTATTTTATCCTAATTTTTAATATTATTATCTCTCAAATATTTTTCTGCTATACATATAAGGATATGTGGGAGAATATTAAATAACCACGGTTGTCATCTAACTCTCAGAAGAAAATTCAAGAACAAGATCTATATATATATAAACTAGATTTGGAGAACCGAGCAGTAGGACATACAGATCTAAACAATTTTACTTACTCGTTTTCTCACAGCTATATCTTCTATATAGTTATATATGTGTGTGCAGTGTAAGGTGATAATAAGGTCCCTACTCTTAGTCTAGATTAGAATTATTCCTCGTATTATTAGCGGTCTTTGAACTCCAAATGGTAGTGTAACCGTGTAAGCTCAACCTTAATTATTTTTTTATATTTTTAAAAAAATAAATCTAGGTGTACACATTTATATATTTTTATATCTAATAAATTTATGTGTTAAGTATAAAAATAATAAAACCTAACATAAAAATAAAAAAATTTAATATAAAAAATTTAAATTACAGTAAAAAATAAAAATTATTTTTGTTAACACAATATATATAGAGTTATTATTTTAATACACACAGCCTTAGTGCTTTTCTCTAATTAAGTGTTTACACTACTATATATACTCTATAAGATCGAGAAGCCGAGATAATAATTACTCACAGATCCGGCGAGATCATACCTCGTCACATCCCCAACGTACCATAACAAGAATCAACATACAAGACCACTTAATAATTCCTCAGGCGTCTAAACTCTCTCTTGAATACCAGCCAAAGACCTTTTTGTTTAGCATAACACTAAAATATATGTAAGGTCAAGCAAGAGATTTCTCAGACTGGAACTCAGACTTGTACGAAAAGTATATATATATTCCATTTTCTTATTTGGTAAAGAAAGGTTTCGATTTAGTTAGTCAAGTAAACATGCTGTAGAGATCTTTGGAAAGCCATAATCAATCGATGATATTATTTGCTCCAACAAATTAAAGAGAACCCTAACTCTTCTTTAAAGGCAAATAAAAAAGGAAGCAAATTAAAGAAGAAGAAGAAGAGAGAGAGAGAGCGCAACAAAGAAATCGTTGATGATTCAGAATAAAATTAAACAAATTAAAGATATGATGATAAATTGATGCGTTTATTTTTGTGTGTGAAGAACAAAATTAATAAGGCCGATCCTAGGGAAAAGAAATTTATATACAGACCTGGCTCAGCCTTTGATGATGACTACCACTACGGCAGGCAACAGCTCTCGGAAAGAATACTAATCCCAAAGATAAGAAGGACCAAACTTATGCACTCTTTCTATAAGCTTTGTTCGTTCCACTTCAATTCCAAGACTACCATTTATAGCCCTTTCTTTGTTTGTCTATCTTTGAAACGAGTGCAAATTAAGTGAGGGGCTCTCAACAAGGAAAAATGATACTAACCAGCTAAGCAGCTCTCAAATGGTTTTTTCCTCAAAACAAATGTTCGACGTACAAGTTTCAGCGAAACAATGCATCTTTTCCTGTTGCTAAAACCACACCTAACTACAAATAGCAACTCCTGTTTTGCATTTACATTCTCACTTTTTATGACTAATATGCCCCTGTATAAAATCTATATCCCTTTCATTCTAATAATAACTTGTTCACCATTGGAATATTAATATTTAATAATAAAGCACTATTAGATTAACTTCGATTTCGAACTGTTAAAGGGCACGATGCATGGTGATTCCGGTTGTTAGGAGAACCAAAATATTTTTTAGGGTAAATATCTTTTCGTCCGATAAATTTTAAAGATGTCTCTAACTTCACGTTTAATTAAAACGTCCTATTTATATCCCTAACATTTTGAAATTGTATAAATCTTATCCCCCGTAAAACAATATTAAAAATTACTAACAAATCATGTATATAATATTACCATATCAATTGTTAACCAGAAATGTTAAATAATCATCTCCAGATTTAGATCTCCCTAAGCTGCTAATGATACTTTCATATGCTACATTACAACTACTAATGCAGAATGGAATTTAACCTTATGTTGAACCATGAAATTAGGGTTTCTCTGGTGGTGAACTGGTGGCTGAGAGAAGAGTATCGAGTGAGGATTTCTCTGTTGGAGGTTGAGTCTGAAAATTAGGGTTGTTTTGGGTTTGGTAATTTGTGCCAATTTAAGGTTTTGGGGCCGGTCCTAATTCAATCCTGTTTTCTTGGGCTTGTTTAGGATTAGGATCAATATTTACTTTTTGATATATTTTAGGGCTGGGGGCTGAAAAAAATTTAAAGGGCTTAGGGCCAGTCCTAAGGTTGGAGTTTTTTTTTACAGCTCTAAATTTTACATTTAAAAAGGTAGATTATTAGAATTTATTGTAATAGAGTTGACGATGGGATAAAATTGACATAATTAAGACATTTTAAACATTAGAAATATCTTTAGAACTTACTACAAATGTTAGGAAAAAACAATACTTTATCCTATCTTTTACTTTTCAAAGAATGGTTTCATTTTTGTGTTTTCTATTTTTTAAGTTTTGCGAAGAAAAAAATAGTAAATAATAAATAAAAACAGAAAGTAAAATTTTATTATTTTATATATATATAAAAGTGTATTCAAAATATTGTTAAATAAAAAAATTTATTTTAATTTTTAAAAACATATTTTAGAATATTATAGTCACCGTAATAAAATAAAATCATGCCTAATTTTTTTTCTCTCTTTTGCACAAACCAACATTTTTCATTATTTTCCTTCTAAACCAGCCCATCAAAAACTCACCATACAACAAGTGTTTTCACAAACGAAATTTCCAAAACTAACGAAAGTTGCCAATGATTAATTTCTTCCATTAAAATTTTATGTGTCACGAGTCACGACGTGCGTCATTTACAACTTAAATCTTGGCCATCCTTAGTCAGCACTAAACAGGCCACTACAAAACTTACCCTCCACACACACGTGTATATATATATAAAATTACTAAAACTACTCATAAAAATTTTGGACGCTAATAAAATTATTCAAAAAAAAAATGAACTTTTTATTCACAAAATATGAATTTCCTCCAATAAATCTAACCAAATATTAAGTAGCTATTAATGGAATTAAGTGAGTATAATGTTAAGTGTTGAGGTGGAACTTTAGTGGGTCCAATAACTTTAATTTGGCTTTGTCACCATTATACAACCCTTTTTTCTTTTGCCCCATTGTCTCTTCTTCATCCCCAATTTCTTCCTCAAATTAAAAATCCTAATATGTCAACCTATATATATGCTTCAAATGGAAGCTTCAATGAAACTGGTGTGCAAACTATCTTCAAATGTAATGTATTTGAACGTGATTCTAAGAATTGCCCGGTTTGCCACTTTGATTTTTCTGTTAAGTTTAATGAATTTTCCGGTATAAATTTGTTTTCTTTAAAATTAAGTAGGAAATATTTGGTCACCCAGATAAAAAGGAAAAACGTAATCATTTAATGGAGTTCGTACATTTGTGTTGACAAACAGAATCCTTATATTAATTCAACATGCACTTAGCACAAAATTTTTGAGTTTGTTGACTGAAAATTAGAGAGAGAGAGTGAGAAGCTACTAAAATTTAGATTTCATTCTTTTTCTTTAATTTTGGTGCTAAAAATTCAACTTTTCCACCCTTGTTCGAGTTTTTTTATGTTTACCATTAGAACAACTGTAAAAACCTCCTTTTTTAGTATATTCACCTACCATCAGTTTTGATAGTTGATGAAGTTGGCTTTAAGTGAAGTTGTGGACAAAGATTTTAACATAACAAGTAGGTACTAGAAGTTTGTGTATTTAATTATCATCATCACAGAATGTCTTAGTTAAATGCATGGATGGGCGAGAAGCCATGGCATTCACTAATGGATCTTCTCCATTCTACTTACACAAAGAAAATGGAGGGTTCCAAGGAGCCCCTGGGATCAGCACATTATCGAACACCACCATTCTGTCTCAGTCAAATGCTAGCGGAGATGTTGTCTCTAATTCCACATTTTCATTATAGTTTCAACTTACCTGAAGCACAGGCTCAAGCCGATTTTAGTCATGGCATTAGCATTTGAAGTTAGTCTCTTGGCCTTGCACACCAGTTGGCCTGGACATATTAGGGTTTTTAATTTTGGGGAAAAAATTAGGGATGAAGAAGGGTTGTATAGCGACAAAGCCAATTCCTGGACCAACTAAAAACTCACCTCGGTATTTAACGTTACACCTGACACACCCACTTAACCTCATTAACAGTCACTTAACGTTTGGTTAGATTTATTAGACAGAATCTATCTTTTATGAGTAAAAAGTTTTTTTCCTTTTCTCGTGGTAATTTTATCCGCGTTCGAAACTTTCATGGATAGTTTAGATAACTTTTCATATATATATATATATAGAGGGTGTTTCTGTGGTGACTATGGCAACGGTGGCTACCAATGCCTATGTGTTGACTGGCATATAAGAGCATGCCATGTGGATTATAATTAAGTGGTATTGTTGAAAATGATTAGAGGATGTGTGGTTCGTTTAAAATAATTACTGCCATGCAGTTCGGGTAATGAAGAGGTGATGCTGATTAATTTGGTAAATTTGAAAGGATTACCCAAAGACAAGTGGAAATGGTGCAGGAAGGAGGAGGATCGCAAAGATGGAACAGAGAATGGGTCGACGGTGGTATGCTGTTCAAGCAGTGTGGAAGCACGTGGTTGCTATCTGAAGTAGTTGTTGCTGAAAATCGTATTGAATAGAGATGACTTATGAGTAAATGACGCGGCGGAGGGGATCGGAATATGTTCATAATGGAGGTGGAACGCGATGGACTATATTAGTGGTGGTCAGGATGTTTCGTTAACGGAGCAGGGTATGTGTGTGAGTCAGGTAGCTAGGCAATAGAAGGAGGGAAGTGGTCAAACCCGTCACCAGTGTACACACTTGGTCAAAAATTCAAACACCACATGTCACATGCCTATTGGTTCACACATCATAGCCTTGGTAGCCACCAAAAGTTGTAGGCAGCATAGCACGCACCATATATATATATATACACGAGAAAGAGGAGTCGTTCCTTCTTCATAGACTTGATAGCATCCCACATGGCATCAAAGAAGCGATTTTTGCTGAGGAGATCGAATCAGTGATTCCATGAGTAGGAGAGTGGCCATCAAAGAAATGGTGGCAGCCGAACCAGCGGAAGAATTTGACAGCCTGGAGGGAAAGCGTAGGGTTTGAGGACTTGCTAGATGTCGAAGGAGGTGACAGAGAGGAAGGTGTCATGGAGGGATTGCTCAACAAACTGGACGGAGTGTTTGCGTGAGATGATGTGGCAGAGGATTTTGCTTTTAATTTTTCATCGGCTTTTATTAATTTTGCATGTTTACTTTTAGGCCACGTCTCTAGTGGCATTGAATTTTGCTGACCAAAGGTGACTCTTTGTTGAATAGCGAATGGAAAGCTGACATGTGGAGAAGGAATTTGACCAGGAGGTTGGGTAGTGGACCCGCTTACGAAATGCGTTACGGATATACTCGGGTCTCGAGGTACGCAAATGCTGATTTGGTCGAGGGCATAAGTGGTAATTCGAATGTGTTGGGTGCTTGCTAATGTTTGGACAGCTGGGCCAAAATGCCAAATGGTTCTTCAGTACTTTTATTAAAGAGCTAGTGGGCTTGGAGGGTTTAGGCCTTTATTAAGCATAGATGGATCCTTGTTTAAAAAAAAAGAAGCATAGATGGATCCAATCAGATTTGTCATGGAGTACACCATTGTTTCTGACCTTAGCTCCAGAGCCGAGGACTGTAGTGGTACTGGTACCATTATTTCCATAAATAATTGAATAATTCTATTTGTACACTAAAATCAGTCATCAAATCAGCCACCAGTGTATAATATGTATTAAAATATGAAATACATGTGTAGTTTAATTTATTTTTAATGTGTATTTAGTATTTCAATGCGTATTATACACTAGTAGCTGATTTGGTAGCTGATTTTAGTGTACACCTAGCATTGCTGTAAATAATTAGCTAAATTGTAATGTTTTTTATTTTTTTTAAAAAAAGTATTGGTTGCATCACGCAGAAGACATAACTCGCGTGCCAACAACAACTCGCTGAACCAGAGGCGTAGCGTTAATGGAGTGAAGTACTCTGTCCTCATCATCCCTGTCAGAGCTTGCAGGAGGCGACACCGCGTGCCCGTGGCATCAGTGACATACGATTAATTTATGCTAGAGAGGAGCCGTCGATATCTTTGCAACCATCGAGGACTGAAGAGGAGGAGAAGGATGCCATCAACAGTGCCGGAAACCTCTAGCGGAGGCATGCAACAATGCGCCACAAGAGGGAGGAGATGACGATCTAATGTGGGTGGGTTGGGATTTAGGTAGATTTTTGGGTCGGGTTGGGCCATCTTTAAAGCATGACTACCATCAAAGTTATATTTTTCTTTAAAAAAATCCTTTCAAATTAGTTTAGATTTGTCTACCAAAAAAAGATTAATTTAAATCCCAACTCTGAATTTTCTTTTTTTCCCCTTCTAATGGTTGGTTATTACTTTTTAAGGAGTTCCTCGTTACAAACACACTAAACTCATTGCCGTTTCCTAATAATATTCAATGCGGGTCAAAGGCCATTTCTCGTATATCATACTCCATCCGTTCATTACACATGGCGCCTCCTCATTTGTCATGAGCGTTTGGCCAGCTTGGCCACCCAATGGGTGAGGCACCAGAGCTTAGATTTGAATTATCACTTATATTTTTTTAATGATCACTTTCTATTGATTATTATTAACTAATATTACGTGAGTTATCTAACAATATTCAAATAAGTTATTACTAATGTCATGAACTTTCTTTTTCTAATGTCATGATTTGTCGTTAGGGAAATTTAATTTTATTATTTTATTTAAGAAATGAACAGTGTTACGAACCAATGTTAGGAGTCATTAAAAGTTAATAATTAAATTATCATTTAAAATTTATATGAGTTATCATCCGTAATTCATATCCAATGACTAAATTATCATTCAAAATTGAGTAAAATCTCAAATAGCCCCCTGACAATTATGTCGAAAGACAATGAGGCCCTGATAAAAAAAAAGGTACAACCCGGTCCTTAATAATTATCGCTGTTAGACACATTACCCCTCTTCAATTATTTTCGTGGCAAGTTAAAGTGATGATTTGTTCATTAAAAAACCTTCATAGCTCATGGTGGTAGGTAATAGTCGAAGAATTGGAGAAAATTCTCTGCAGAAAAATTGGGTCCTATAAAATAGGGTTTATTGTCTTGAGATTGAGCAAGTTAAGATCGAGTTTTATAAAAATTGATAGGGCTAGGTTGGTTCGTAACATAGTGTATCCGTCCAGGCTGATGTTTAACGACTACATCACCACTTAACGTGCTACATATTCAGTTCTATTAACCCTAGATAGAGAACATAGATAGAAGGGTGAATTTATCCACGATGGTAAATATCAGAGGCTGGATTGTGATATTTTTTTTTATCAGGGGCCTCGTTGTCTGTCTAGCAATTTGTCAGGGGCCAGGACGGGTATTCACTCTTCAAAATTTACATGAGTTATTGTTGATAATATATGTTGGCTTTCTATTGATCATGATATGTTGGCTTCCTATTTTTTTTTTTTAAGAAATTTAAATTAATTGAAGTGCTGAAACAAACTTGTTGGTAAATTTTAATTATTTAAATCAAATTGAAAATCCAAAATTAAGTTACCACGCTTTGACTATCTGGTAACTAATTTAAAGTTATATTACTTTTTTAAAATGAAAGATATATTACCGGTATTAGTTAGTTTTTCTCATAGGTCTTTCTAAGTCAAGATTGCTCTGAAGTAAATTGTCATTTTTTTTATTAGAAAATATTTAAATACTAACAATTTTAAGTATAAAAAATTGTAAACTAACTCATCAAGCTTAGTAACTGATTAAGCAGCATAGAAATATTATATTCATGTGTTCAAGAGCATATAGCACCTGTATCTATACTTAATTTAATTCAGTGAATTCCACTTTTTGTATTTTGATTTTTAATTAAGAGTAATGATAAGCAGTCATAATATAAAATTATCATATTTCTTTTAACATTTAAAATTATATATAAATAATATTTATAATTATATATTTATAATATCTAGTATTATATATTTAATTTGAGCAAGTTTTACTGTTTTAGAAACAGAAAAGTGTGCAATAATTTACAGCACACAAAAAAAAGGGTACATAATAGTATTAGTGATTTTTAAAACAAAAATGGTATATAAAAAAGATAGTATTAATTCACAAAATAAAATATAAAAATTTGATTTTAATGTAAAGCATCTATAGTTAAAAATGTTTTCATTCTTAAATTTTTATGGGCAATTATATTTCTACTCAAATGTTTAAAATTTTAAAAAGTAATTTAAAAATATCTAAAAATTGAATTTTATTCAAATGTTCTAGGTGAAAAGTTAGAAACTACGCATATTACATTTGACATTTATAAAATAATAATATTTTTTACTATTTTTATGAAATTAATATTATTCTAAAAGTTCAATAATTGTTGACTAAAAGGAAAAATAAAGATTCAGTTTAAAAAACACTTTCTATGCATAATGCTTTCCACGCTTTATTTTTAAATTTCAGAACGTGCTCCTCGCGGATACAGAGACATATTTTTTTAATGCAAATCTGCTCTTTTGATCATTAACCTACAACACGAGCTGCTTGCTTATTTATAAGTGAACAAACATTACTGGATACAGGAAAAAGAAACCATAACAGACAAGGCATATATATGGCTACCTTCACATTGCATACAGAAACTGTTCAATCATGGTTACTCTTGAGCAGATTTCACATGCTCTTTCACTTGGTGGTTATACTGCTCCTCTTTTATTATCGATTTACCAGCATGTTCGAATACAAGAATAATACTCTACCGTGGATTCTCATCACAGTGGCAGAGCTAATTCTTGGTGCGCTCTGGTTATTCAACCAGGCTTTCCGATGGCGCCCTGTATCACGATCTGTGATGACAGAAAAACTACCTGATGATGTAAATTTGCCGGGACTTGACATTTTTGTGTGCACATTGGATCCAGAGAAGGAGCCAACTGTAGCAGTGATGGACACTGTGATCTCAGCTATAGCCATGGATTACCCCTCTAATAAACTTGCAGTATACCTGTCAGATGATGGTGGGTGTCCACTGACTTTGTATGCCATGAAGGAGGCCTGTGAATTTGCCAAGGCTGACTGGCTTCCATTTTGTAACAAATATGGGATTAAGTCAAGGTGCCCCAAGGCTTTCTTCTCTCCCATGGGGGAAGATGATCGTCTCCTTCGTTCTCATGAGTTCATCACAGAGCAAGAAGATATAAAGGTCTAGGCACATTATATTTTTCATAATTTATTGTCCATTAATTTTAAATTAATTGAATGCATATAAAAATAGCTAGAACATTATTTATACAAACTAAAAATTAATTCTCATTAGTACTCAACAGTACTCATTTAATTATTTATTATTTTTCACTCTTACAAATCCAATTAGTAGTATATTTTAAAAAATAACAATTAAATAATTAATTATAAATTACCATCAATAAGTATTTTTTATTTATTTAATTTTATAATTATATAATATATATATATATAAAAATAAATTTTATTTATTTTATTTATTTTCCCAAACTTTTTAGAATTACAAAATAATTTGGAGATAAACACATTTTACTAAAATGTATGTTTAAAATTATACATTATTTTCATTGAATATAATATTATTAAGTTTATATAATTTTTCATTGTGTAATTATTATTTATCTTATTTTATATTTTTTATATTTACAAAATATAAAAAAATCACTCTATTTGTAAGAAAAATAATGTCATTCTAAAATTAATTTTTTTTTGATTATTTTGCAGGATAAATATGAAAAAATGCAAAAGAAAATTGAGAAATTCGGTTCAGACTCTAAAAATCGTCAGATTGTTACGGATAGATCACCTTATATCGAGGTATAGACTACTTAGTTAATAATGGAGAATTAACAGAGTATTAAATAAAGATTCCGATTTAATATAGAACCTTTTGTGGTAAAATTTAAGAATAGTTATTGAATTATTTAAAAGAACTTTCAAATAAATTAAAAATTAGTGAGATTCGAAAATATAAAAAGTGCAATAATCAATAGTTTTTATTTATATTGGTATGTTAATAATAACTACAAAACGTAACTCTATTTTTAAACCCTACGAATTGTCGTTGGACTTTGCTTTTGAAATGTCTAGGTCCATTTACTTTACATTAAAATTATAGTTAAAAAATTCAAATTCAAATATATATGACACTAAAAAATTCAAATATATATATATATATATATATATATATATATATATATTTCAACAAATAAGACGTGTGGTTTCACTTAGGCAAGGATTGATTTTGTTAAGGTCCTGTCTTTTGGCCAAAAAATTCTTACTGTAAATTTTTCATACTTCACCTAAATTATATAAGAAGGAAAGGAATAGAAAAAAAAAAAAAATAGGTCATGTACCTTCCAGAAGCAAAAAGCGAATAGGAAAAATTAAAATTATAAATGTATTCTCATATATAATCAACAAAAAAAAATCTCATATATTTATAAAAATAAAAATACACCCATTTATTTATACAATATAAAACCTTAACCATTATGCAAATCCTTAAGATAATTTTCTATAACATTATCTTAAAAATGAGATAAATTACATTATGGTATTTGTTGCATCTCAAAAATTAATTTCCTTTTAAAGTTAAAAAATATTATATGTGCCTATATCTAAAAAAAAATTGTTTATATGTGTATAACATAGTATTACTATTAAAATAAATTATCTTAACTAAAATATTATTTAAAAAAAACATAGTTTATATCTATATAAAAAGTTATGTGATTCTTTTAATTTTCAAAATTAAAATCCCACTTTATGTAAAGTAGTTTTTTCCTCGTGACCATATTCGATATCAAATAGAAATTCATTTTCGTACTATTGTTTGTATTATTTGACATTAAAATAATCTCTATTTTTGATAAGCAAAATAATCTCTATTTAGCATACAAATAAATAATTTAATTAAATTTTATTGGTAAAAATAAATATACATATAATATTATCGTTGTATTTTTATAAAAAAAAATACTTATATATTTGTCATATCCGAAGAAGTAATTATTTTTTGTTTAAATAAAAAGTATTTTTTTTTCTAATTCTCTAGTCTCTTTTGAAGAACTTTTCTCAATCGCACCAAACAAACAAAACAAACTTATGTATTTATATTAAATGTACATTAAAATTAGTAATAAAATTCAATTATAATACATATATTTATAAATAAATATATAATTATTGATTTTGATAAATAATTTTAATGTGTAAATAATATTTTTAATATTTTAACCTATTTGTAAATATGCATATTTACAAATATGTCTCTCACAGAAAAATAAATATCCATTATAAAAAGATGTAAACATATATGTCTTATAAAAAAATATTTTAATCCTTTTTTTGGGATAATCTTGAATATTTAATTATCTAGTTTTTAAATATCTATTTTCCTATAATTTTACGGGCGAATTAATTTAATATCTTAACTTTTAATTTACACCAATAAATTAAAAAAATTGAGTTATGCTATTTGCACACTAAAATTAGTTATTAGTGTATAATACACATTAAAATACAAAATATATATTAAAATAATAAAACTATATATATATTCATCTACAAATATATGGTAGCTAATTTTAGTGTGAAAATAGAATTATTGGGAAAATTTAACCCTCTGATTCATTGAGTGAAATATTCTTCGTCACAAAATTGTTAACTAAATAATGCTACGGAACCAATGTTAGAGAAATAATGAGTGGTAAAAAGGAAAGAAAAAAGAAAGAAAAAAAATGATATTTATTTCCTATTATCTCCCTAATATTGCTAATATTGGCTACCAAGATTTTCTCAAATTAACTTGCTACTGACAGAAGTGTAGCAATTTAAAACTTCAGAAAATTTGGTGCATCCATCCCTTTAGAACCACATCAACGGTGACAATGCACTAATTTATAACAGTAGCTCGTCGGCGGATGTTTCAAAATGTGTTCCTTGTGTTTCAAAATTTGACAATTTAGTTCTATTTCTTTAACTTTCAACTATTTAAGGAAACATCAGGATGCAATGAGTAACCATTTCTAATTAATAATTTTGTTAACAAAGTAGTAAAATAGAAAGCTAGTTGTGATGAGATCTCTCCGTTTCCAGATTATAAATGAGCAGCCAGAAACGCCACTTGTTGTTTACGTGTCACGGGAAAGGAGGCCATCTCTTCCTCATAAATTCAAAGGAGGAGCCCTCAACACATTGGTATGCATGTACCGGTCTCAAATAATTCAATCCATGCTTTTTAATTATCTTTCTCACTTTTGAGATTCTAATGAGTGCTAGTGTGGTGCTGTGCAGATCAGAGTCTCAGGACTAATTAGCAATGGCCCTTACGTACTTGTAGTAGATTGTGATATGTATTGCAATGATCCATCCTCTGCCAAACAAGCTATGTGCTTCTTCCTTGATAAGGAAACCTCTAAATCTATTGCATTTGTCCAGTTTCCTCAAATGTTCCACAACCTTAGCAAGAAAGACATTTATGATAACCAATCCAGGACTGCTTTTAAGGTAAGCAATGCTAAGCCCTTCTTCTATTATTCACTTTTGTTGTTCATATTGTCAAAGAATTATGCTTGTATTTCTTTTTTGAAACACCATAACTTTTGGGACTAAATTGATGATTTCCTGAAGACAATGTGGCAAGGCATGGATGGACTTAGGGGTCCAGGTCTTTCTGGTAGCGGCAATTACTTGTACAGAAGTGCATTACTATTTGGAAGTCCAAACCAAAAAGGTATATATATACATATAACATATATAAAGTTATGCAATCCAAAACAAGTTGTTTTCTATAAGACAATAAAATGAGACTGTATTGATCCATAATGACAGATGACTATCTGCTGGATGCCGAAAGCTACTTTGGAAAATCAAGCATGTACATAGAATCACTCAAGGTCATTCGAGGGCAACAAAATCCCAAAAAGAATGTTCCAAGAGATGCAATTTTAAAAGAAGCTCAAGTAGTTGCCTCCTGTTGCTATGAGAGAAACACAAAATGGGGTACAGAGGTGGGATTCTCTTATGGGATCTTGTTAGAGAGTACAATAACTGGGTATCTGCTTCACTGCAGAGGATGGAAATCGGCTTATCTGTACCCAAAAAGGCCGTGTTTCTTGGGATGTGCCCCAACTGACTTAAAGGAAGGTATGCTTCAGTTGGTGAAGTGGCTCTCTGAACTTTGCTTGCTCGGAGTGTCCAAATACAGCCCTTTCACTTACGGCATTTCCAGAATGTCCATCATGCATGCCTTCACTTATTGCTTCACGACCTTTTCATCCATGTATGCTGTTGCATTCATCCTTTACGGCATTGTTCCTCAAGTATGCTTCTTCAAAGGAATTCCCCTCTTTCCAAAGGTAAGTGCCTACTCACTTTCCTTTTTCCTTTTTCTTTTTTTTTTTTGTGGTAAAAAATCTTAAGGGGTGACATGATAAGTTAAATGGAACAAATATTTTCCTCGATGGCTATTATATAATCTCAATGACTTGATGTCACATGCATGTTTTGATTTCTTTTCTATGTTACAGGTTACAGATCCATGGTTCGCAGTGTTTGCAACGATTTATTTATCCACCCAAATTCAACATCTGATTGAGGTCCTTTCTGGAGATGGCTCTGTGGCTATGTGGTGGGATGAACAAAGAATTTGGATTCTGAAGTCGGTTTGCAGCTTATTCGCACTCATAGAGGGAATCAAGAAATGGTTAGGATTGAACAAGGTAAAATTTAGCTTGTCAAACAAGGCCATTGACAAAGAGAAGCTTAAGAAATATGAGCAGGGCAAGTTTGATTTCCAAGGTGCGGCACTATTCATGTCTCCATTGGTTGTGCTTCTCACAGTGAACATTGTCTGTTTCTTCGGGGGATTATGGAGACTACTCAATGTCAAAGACTTTGAGAAGATGTTCGGTCAACTTTTCCTACTTAGCTATATATTAGTTCTTAGTTATCCCATTCTTGAGGGGATAGTAACAATGAAAAGCAAGAGTGGGTAGTAAATTTGTTTATAAGTAGGCTCACTCTATGATTGTTTAATAAGAATTGGATTTGCATAATAAGTTTTTGTATCTTGAGAAGAAATAATTATCCATCACTTTGTTGGGGATTAGATGAATGTCATAGTTTTTTTACAGTTATACACTACTAGTGCTTTCATATTCTGCATTGTTCATGGTGGTTATCTGATAGCGAAGAGTGGTGATCTAACGAGGGAATTTGTACATGGAAAAACCATCAAGCCTGTGAGATAATATGTGCATGGATGAAGAGGAAAGCTAGAAAAGGGTGAGTGAGCCACCAGGTTAGTGGGAGGTTCAATGAGGAGAGAGATTAAATATCACAACTCATGAATAAATAAGAATAACAAAAGGAAAAACTCTCTCCTTGTATATAAAATTTTTTTTTAATAAAAAGTCAAAAAATATATATATATATATAAACATCAGCACAAAAAAAATTAACAAAACACATAAATTTAACATATGATAGCATAAAAACAATTACGTATAACGTAGAAATAATGTACCTCAAAATAATAAATTGTATTAGCCTTCTTCTATTGCTCATAATAAGAATGCCAATGTCAATAGTAAGCTAGCTGTACTTAAAATATGTTCAATTATATTATATTTTTAACTTTTAAGCTCATGAAAATATTTTTATCTATTACTATTATTATTATTTCCACATTTTGAATTTCACTATAAAATTTTAAACCCCCATATCAATATAGCATGACAATTGACAAGACTATGTGTGTGTCCGTGAATTAATAATAATAATAATAATAATAATATGAGGAGAAAGTATTGGTAATTAAACTTAATTAACTAACATTAGCTAAACAAGAAATAAGAATAAAATAAAATTAAAGAACAGATTACCTCACCTGAGACCAGTGTGAAGTAACGAACCCAATTCCTTCCGCAAAATCGGCATGTTTCCAAAATTCAGACGCACCACGCCATTTTAACAGTTATTTAACAAAGGTTTTCAGAGAAAAGATGATTAAAAAACGTAAGGTGAAAGAGAAACTTATACAGTAAACTCAAGAGAATGATACATCATACCCACTACCAGACTACATAATCGAAGGAACACGTACAATCTGCACCAAGTCCTATATTAGCAAAGCATTTGTGACCATAAATACTACTAGCTACAACCTCTACATCAGTCAAGGTCCGGAGTTAAAATCTTTACATGAAAGAAAAATGCCACGCACATCTGTGGCGATAATTAGTATATCTTAGACCTGACAAGGTTGATCCATCACTAGCCAGACATGAATGACATCGCTCTCCTGAAGTCCAAGGGTTTGAGTGTGCCCTGTGGAAAGGGCTTTCCATCTGGAAGCCATAGTCCACCTTCATGGGGCATCAGCACCTCTCCTTGGGCTTCACCATTTTGCTCACCTTCCGCACCTTCCTTGGGTGAAACTTCTTTCTTTTTCTTCACAAATTCAAAGAACTCAGCAACTTGCCGTGCATACCTGCACCAAAAGCAAAATTTAAAAAAATTAACACATTCAGATCATAGACTAGTACAATATTTTCTACTACACAAGTCTTCCGCACCAATCACCAATTGCCATAAAGAATCATAGATACCTTCCTTGGATACCTAGTTATTAACTTTCCCAATATATCAAAGAAAATGTAACATTCCACACAGCAAAACCACTATACATAACCAGTGAAACTTTACGTCAAGGATTTCCAAATGAAGAATGAGATATGTTTGGGCAAATACAAAACTAGTAATGCAACCAATAAAAAAGGATGACACATTCAAGAATGGTTCTAGACTTAGCAACATTGAACTAAGGCCTGCTCTTATTTTAAAATAGTTAAACGAAAAAGAGATCAAGAAATAATCAATGTTCATTGATTTCTATAATGAAAAGTTGAAAACATTGAAAATGAAAATAGGAAAAATGTTCTGGTGAAACATTCCCAATATAATACACATAGAAATGCAAGTAGTGTGACATAAAGTGTAGTCCATGTTACAGAAATGTAAAGAAATACTAGAATAAGATACAGTTATCTTACTGCCTCTTTGCTTCGATATCTTTGCTGAAATCAATATTGGGTTCACAGTCCAGAACCAATGCAGGAACCTGATTGGAGATAAAACGATTAAACCGGCCCATTATAACAAATCACAAACTCACGCATGGATTCCGTGTATGTTACAAATATGGTACCTTCTGAATGCTTGAGTGCATGTGATCACCCTCTAGATAGAATACACGGTCTCTAATTTCAGGGTGCAAGGTGTTATCAACATGTTGGGGAAGCTTATTGACCGATAATATTCCACGATTGCCACTTTGGAAGGGGAATAACCAGCTTTCATGCTTTTCATGTAGGTCACGGAGATAGTCCAGGGAGACTCCACCTTCCTCTGCTCTCTTCCTCAACTTCATTCTCTTATGGCAAGTATCAGGGCTAGCCCTAAGATAGATAAAACCATCTGGAATAAGGCCAGGCAAGGAGGAGACAACAGGGTCAAACCATGAGTCATAGATACTGATCTCCATTTCATTCATCCAATTGGCTTCATGAACAGCTCGTACAAACACCTTTAATTCACAGTGAAGGTAACAATTCACAAGCGCTTAAAATCTCAAAACAGGATTACATTCTTGAATTAAACCAAATAGCTGACTCACAAGCAACAGAAGCAGACTAAAATACCATCAACCAAAAAAAAAGCCTGAAAGAACAAGAAAATAAAGAGAATACCTAAAGAGGTAACGAGTACTCACCATCCTGTCACTGAAAACACTCCTCTCCATCAATCGAAGAGGCTTGATTCCACCGGATGACTCTCTTTCCTGCATGACCCTTGTAACAAATACATAGTTCTGAAAGGTGTAGGCATACCTCTGGGGTTCGGCATAAAAGGCATCCAAAATATTGAAGTGATCTGGTCCAACATCCTGCCACTTACTAATAGGTTCAGGAACTACCTCAACAAGATCACGAAGTTCAATAGTTTCATTAGCTATTCTCTGAAGGAAGGTTGTCTTGCCAACACTGATATTACCCTCAACACAAAAGGTAAGGCGTTTCTTCTGCAGAGCCTGCGCAGCAGCGGATGAATTGTCTTCCAACTCTTCATCAACGCTCTTTTTGATGAAAGTAGTTATACTTTCAGCGTGGTTCTTGTGGATTATTCCAACAGAACTCTGAAGATACTCAACCATCTTATCACTGGATTTGCCAAAGAACTGCAGCGTATGACCCAAGAAAACAAAGAAAACTGTAACATTTTTCTGGGAAGCCATTAGCCAGATTTACCGTCACAAGCATACATGATGCTTCAGTACTTTGAACGGAAACTATAAAACTTTACCATAAAGTAATTGAATTTCAGCAGTATATTTTCATATAGGGAGCATAAGTACTTATTCTGCACTACAATCCTGAGAGAAACTAATCTTTTTATTCTAAAAGGCCCTAAATTGAACGAAATATTCTAAAGAAGCGTACAGAAATGAGAAACTAGAAATACAAAATATAAAAGGGAGAGAGAAAAATAAGGAAGATGGGAAGTACTGAAATACCTTATCTTTGTAAAGTTGCTTGAGCTGAGCAACACCAGCAATGCCTTTCCGAACTAGCTTTCTCAAATTTCTGGGACCAACACCGGGAATGGCCAACAAATCAGGATTTGGCGTAATGGGCGAGGAAGAAGAAGAAGAAGCCCTCTGCCTCCGGTGGAGTCTCGTGCTAAAGGGCTTGTGCTCCTTCGTGTCCTCTCCCTCTCCCTCGGATGTGGAATTGAAGGAGGCACGGCGAGGGAGCAGCCATGGAAGGCGCTGGATGGGTGCCCTAGTGGCAGTGTGTTTGTGGGTTAGAGAGAGACACCTCGACATGGCGGAAGAAGAAGAGAAAGCCGGCAGGGTGGACAGAGGTAAAGACTTGCTAGCGGAGCGAGAGGCGGAGGCGGTGGGGGCCAGGCCCAGCGGAGAAGATGAAATTGAAGGAGCAGCAACTGCCATTGCTATGTATTTGCGTGGCGACGAGGATAAAGACAGAGAGATAGAAAAAGAGAAAGGGAGAGTAGTAATGGGAGTGAAGGAGCTAGTTAGAGTCAGAGTCCCTGGGGGTATGGCTGTGCCTCCCACAGAGAGAGAGCGGATGGGGACTGAACAAGTTGGGCGCAGCAGTTTCTGCATAACTCTTTCCGAGCATTTCACACTTACTGTTATGCTATACTCTGAGTCTGCGTTTTCCTTTCTTTTTCCTTTCCGCTTTGCTCCCAAAGACAGTGAGATGGGAAGTCCCTAGCAACCCTGATAATGTGGGCGGGAACCTGCGTGGCCTGCACTCAAGGGTTTTGGAGTTGCTTGCTTACACCTCTGCTTAGTTACTCCAACCTATATTCAGATATTGGGCTCTATAGTCTATATATATCTCTACCTTATACTATAGAGTACTAGTATAATTTAGCCCGTCAAGCACGGGCATTAGGCTATAAAAAAAAAAATTAAACCTCCAACATCTTTTATCAAGGACTATTAATAGCATAATAATAATAATAATAAACTTATGAAATGCGCATGTCTTTTTTTTTAGTTAAAATTTCCTTCTTCACTTATTTCTACTCTTGAAAAAAATTCCTAATAATAATGTCTTAATTTTAATAAATTTACAAAATAATAATAATAACAAATATTATAAATTAATAAACATTTTTAAAGTAAACAATTAAAATTATAATTTTACAAGAACAGTACTACGAAATCAACGATAGGGAGCAAACAAATCTAATTAAAATAACGGTGAGGTTGGAAAATGAGAAGTAGAAAAGAAAAAAAAAGAATATGAATTCTTATGGGCCACCCATACTATTGACTTTGTAGATTTCTCTTATTTATATTTAAATCTTAAATATGAAGATAAAAAATCAAATTTTTTTTTATTGATTACTTATGTTTCAATTGATTTAAAAATAGTTATATTTGCTCATTAATAAAAATATTTTTAAACACAATATTAACAGTAAAAGTGTGAAATGTAGCCGAATACCAAAATTTCATACAGAATTAGGAGAAAAAAGTTATGCATAATGGGATATCAATATAAAAAATCATAATTCATGAATCATATTGTTGAATTAACGATACAATTTCAATAATGCCTCCAAATTTTCTCATTTCTTTGAGAATCGTCATAGCTAAATCAAGAACAGTAAATTTGTGGTGGAAAAGATTTCAAGTATCTTCAATTGTCTTAATAATCCACTCTTTATATGTCTGCCTAATGTAAATACCAATATATATCACACAAAGAATAACATATTGTTGCCCTAGAAATCAATGGTAAAGACCAACAAAATGAACACAAAATACATCAAAAAATAATGGCTAGTTATAACTCTTGATTGCTCCTCAATATGCACATGTACAAGATTTATCATTATTATCATGAGGATCAAAAGAAGCCCTAGTGTTATGGAAAGTATTACATCAAAATTGAATATACTATACCATAAAAAAGAGGTATTTGTCTCTTAAACATCAAATGTCAAGAAAACTATGGCAAAAGCCAGTACACATTCCAGAGTACATGCAAGCAATGAAAAATTTCTCCCTTCATAAACAGATGGACACATTTTGCTTTCACAGAAGCATGTCAAATAACAGTAACATTTCCTATTGATTTGGCAATGCATCAATACAATTTGTTAAGCATGCAGATTTAGTTTTATTGTTTGAGGATTATCAAGAGTTCATAGTTCAAGTACTGTTGTTCTAAATATTCAAATAACTTAGTCAAGTGAAAGAACATACAACCTAAAGCAATCTATGATCACATATTATGACAAAGATTGTTGCATCAGAGCCAAGGACTGTATCCCCATCCAGTGGTTGTTCAGAGAATTGCAAATGGTTGCGCAACATTTTAGCATGAATTTCTATCAAATAACCATTTTAAGCAACCCATTATATAAAATATTCTGAGTGGTCTTAATCCAAGGACAATTTAAAAACAAAGAAAATCGCATGGGACGATGAAATTATATGGATGATGGAATTTTGTCGGCCTTAAATGGGTTAAGATAAAAATTAATCATCATCTAAATGAAGGTAAAATTATAAAGAAAGTTCTTGCAAAAAACTTAAATTTAATTTAAAAAGTCAAAATATATAAGAAGAATTGCAAACCAACCCTTTTATTGCATCAATCTTATACTCTAAACCAGCAAGAATAATAAATATTGAATATCAAATCAAGAGCTTCCTATTTTTGGAATCCTCTTGTTACCTCCCTATGTCAATGTTCTACTATTATAATAAGATTAGGATTAAAAGAAGATATAATAAAAAAGGTAAAAATATTGAAATAGATAAAGTAAGAGATAAATTACGAAAACAAACTCAATTTCAGCACAATAGAACAAAAAGATTCTCATCAAAGAAACATTAATGAAAAGCATATTGCGAAAACTTAAAAGATATCAACACAAGCGGAAATTAAATCAATGAATCAAAATATCAAAAAATAAAAATAAATAATGAATCTGATACAATTATGTGGAATCAACACACAACAAAGAAAGCATTGTAAACTCATGTAAAGTCAATAGTTATATAAACACAATATATATAACATAAACGAGGGAAATACCACCAAAAATTTTATTATCTTTTCCATTTTAGCCTCTATATCATACTTAGCAACAAAAGCTTAACCAAGAATTATGTCCTACAGAACACAATAATAAGATATTTTGTCCTATAGATCATGTGTTCTATCTAAATACTAATATTTTGAAAAAATTATGTATTATATATGGGGTGTGAGTTGGGCGAGTAGGGTTAAACTTAAATCCTAATTCTACCATATTTGCATGCAAATTTGTTCCGTCATCAACCCTCTCCACTGCAAGTAGAATTGACAACCTGATCCAAGAGAATTAGGTAGGGTTGGATACCCGTAAATAGAATTAGTGTTGTCACTCCTAATCAGAACTGTCATATGTGATCAGAGGCGGATTTAATGGGGCGAGTAGCTGCGTTGGCACCCAGAAATTTGAGTAACCTATATATACTAGTGAAATATATAGAAGATACTAAATATTCAAGGTGTCATAGCGTTGGACATAGTGGACTATTACAAGGTTTTAGATTAGAGCTTGTGTTCGAATCCCATTGATTCCCTCACACGCTCTTACTCTTTCTTATCTTTTTGTTTTGTTTGCTTAATTTCTTTTTATTTCACACTTACCTCTAATCTCTATAACTATTTCTCGCTCTCATTCTTTCTTTCTATTTTGTGTTTATTTTACAACACTTACATCTAATCTCTATAAATTTCTATTTAGATGTAAGAAAATTTCTATTACATATCACATAGAAAAAATTTAATCTTTATAACCATTCCTATTTAGATGTTGTAAAAAAATATTTATACAGGTACATAAAAACTAAATTATTTTCAAATCTATTTAGTATTTATATTTGACGTTATGAAAATTATCTTATAATAAAGAAAATTATATTAGTATCAATTTTACATATCTTATTCATTAATTTGTTTTAAATGCCAATATCAAAATTATTTGAGTAATTAGTCTATCTCTTTATAAAAAAAAATTGGATCTATATTATTTATTATTTGTTCTTTACAATAATAAAAAGGATATATATATATATATATAATTTTATGAAAAAATATAAATTTTAATATAAATATTGTTTTAAGAATACTTTTAGTAATAATTTATATTAGAATATAAATTTATTGTTTTTAATAAAATTTTTATTTTGATATAACATTTATTAACAGAATTTTTACTAAAGTTAATAAAAAAATACTACTCTTAATTATTGCATAATTTACTCTACAATATTTAATTATACAACAAAAAATTTTGATTATAAATTTTTTTCGGCCCCTTGATTTCTGGATCAGCCCCTGCATGTGATGAGTTTTTCTTAAAAAAAAATGAAAAATATCAAAGAAGTGGAAAACCAGAATTAACCCATCAACACATTTAAATTATAATTTTCAACCCACCAACACATTCTCTTCTCCACCTCCCTTCTTTATCCTTTCATTGGCGCATCCTTTATGAGAGTGGAAGCAGTGCCCATGACGACGATTTGAACCACAAAGAGGCTTCAAGGTGGGTATCTGATAGTTCACCTTTTGTGAACTTCCTTCCATCATCTCTTTAGAAAAATAGGAAAAAAAGGTGATGATGGTTGTTCTGGGCTGGTCACTTGGCGAAGAGGTCCTCCTCAAATGTGTCTTGGCTTCAAAGAGGGCGGACTCGACTTCCAAGAGGTTGACCGAGCTTGGAACGGCGGGGGTGGACCTGCAAGGCCACTTCGACACTCAAATCAGTAAAAGTATATTAGAGAATAAAGTATAAGAAGGAGAAGATTGCATACCATAACTTGAGACTAGAGTGATGTATTTATATAGCTTGAGGATGGAGTAACTGCTTCTGCAGTTGTTAGGGTGAGGGAATCAAATCCCTATTTTTGTGGGATGAGGCCATGCAGTTATGTTGACTGATTCTTTTTGGCCTTATCTTGTTTGTTGGGAGCTTCATTCTTAAGAGTTAAGTTTATTAATTGAACATGTGCTGAATATTGGATGTGGGCCAAGTAAGTCTTTCTGTTTGTTAGCAGTGGGCTAAATTGTGAATGTGGTCATTCACTTATCCGTAGTGGGCCTAATCATGATAGGTCATATCATAGCCCCCAAGCTTGAGTTGTACAGTTTGGTATCAGGTTAAGCTTATTTGACGTTTAAGATGTTTTGAATGTTTGTTTTGGTGTTGGGCTGTAACTCGACTGCATATATAGCAAGGTGAGGGTTGAAGCCCTAGTCTTTTGTTGAGTTGGCCAAGTTGTTGGTTGAGTTGTTTATTTTTGAATGACCAAGTTGAGCTTTTGTAGATTTAGTTATAAATCGGCAGTTAGTAATGAATGGAGATAGTTATATGTATGTAAGCCCCAAGGTCAACTTGGGAATTTGAAAATTAGTAAAGTTTTGTCCTTAGAGATTGTGTTCCTCATATGAAAGAGGAGAGCTGAAAAGAATGAATGTTTGATACTTAAAGTAGAGAGTGGGCATGTTTATATTGTTTGAAGTATTGTATTACCAAGGTTGTGAGTTGAGCCCCCAGGCTCTTTATAAAGTGGGTAATGAGGCAGAAATCAAGAAGTCGGTTTGATTGAGTGCTGAATTTAGATATCAGTTTAATATGACAGTAAACCTATAGAGGTCGTTTTGAATAGAGAACCGCCCTGAAGAGGTCGGTTGGATGAAATTTAAAAAGTTCTTATGAAAAGATTGATTATGATAGAAATCCATTCTGAAGAGGTCGGCTTGGATAAGAAGCCATCCTGAAGTGGTCGGTTAGGTTAGAATTTAGGAAGTTGTCTTGAAGAGATCGGTTATGATAGAAATCCATTCTGAAGAGGCCAGCTTGGATAAGAAGTCGTTATGAAGAAGTCGGTTAGGAAGGCAACTTGAAGAGGTCGATTAGGAAGCAGACCTGAAGAGGTCAGTTAGATAAATTAGGAAGCCAACCTGAAGAGGTCAGTTAGAGAAGGCTCCAACTTGAAGAGGTCGGTCAGATAAGTTTTCGATCAGAGATCGGTTTGATTAAGTCTCCGACCTGAAGAGGTCGGTCAGATAAGTCTCCGACCTGAAGAGGTCGGTCAGATAAGGCTCCGACCTGATGAGGTCGGTTTGATAAGGCTCCGACCTGAAGAGGTCGGTTAGATAAGGCGCCGACCTGAAGAGGTCGGTTTGATAAGGCTCCGCTGAAGAGGTCGGTTAGATAAGGCTCCGACCTGAATAGGTCGGTTAGGAAGTCTCCGACCTGAAGGGGCCGGTTAGATAAGGCTCCGACCTGAAGAGGTCGGTTAGATAAGTCTCCGACCTGAAGGGGTCGGTTGGAATTGGTATGTTGATGAAAGAAAATTGAAATAATAAATAATTGTGGAATACATATAATTCAGCGATGTGTAATAGTTATGCATCTTTAATGTGAGCATATAATAGCATGTTGTATACGTAATATACCTTGAGGTTATGAGGTAGAGTTCATGTTAAGCATTTATATAAGAGGTCGGCGATGTTTGATAATGACAATGCGTGTCAGTTAGAGAACATAATAGATGATAGACAATAGTAGACATTAATATGGATAACATATATCATGCGAGAAAGTAGATAATATAATACTTGGTAGAAGTTTGAAAATTGTCAAAGAGTCTATTTAGATGGTAACTGTGGCTGAACATTTTGAGGTTTCTCAACCTTAGTGACAACTCAGCTTTGAGGGGATTGTCAAATATCGGTGAAGAACTTGTATTTGTGAACCCTTGTAGCAGTAGTTGAATTCGAGTTATAATAATGAGAATAACAAGATGGCAGTAATGGAAAAAGAAAGAAAGACATGTTAGAGAATTGATAGTTTAGCAGTTTGTAAAGCCATAAGAACATGAAAGAAAGTAAATAGTTGGTAATAGGAAACTAGAAAGCCAAACACGCCGATGTGTAACACTAAGTATATATTGAGCTTAGTATAACATTGGCTGAGTATTGTTATTGATAAATGATGATGATAATAATCATAATTGTGATGAAAATGTTTATTTTCCATATATGAAATCCCAACTAATGAAAAAGTTGATAGTCGATACTAGCATTTTTGTTTAAAAGGAGAGTAGGCCGAGCTCTTGGTTGAGCCGACCGAATTGTTGGTTTATAGAAAAAAGGAAGCAGATGTTGTATGATCTTATGAAATGAAAAAGAGATCAGTTGGTTTAATAAAAGAGATTGGCATTCTAAGAATCTTTTTCAGTTTGAGATTTGCATTGTGGTTTGTTTATTAGTCATCCGGGTTATTTGATTTGTAAGAAGAGTGAAACTTGTAAAGAGTATAGAAAAGAACAATGTAAAGCATTGTAGTATGCATAAAAGAGATTGGAAATCATGATAACGTGTATAAGAGAGAAATAGGACTTACGGCCGAGCTCTTCATTAGCGTGGCCGAGCTGTAAACTTGCATAAAAGAGATCGAAAATCATGATAACATGCATAAAAGAGAACGAAAATCATGTTAACTGAAAAATAGAACTTAAGGCCGAGCTCTTAGTTAGAGAGGCCAACGAGTTATATACTTTCGTAAAAGATATCGGAAATCATAATAACATGCATAAAAGAGATCGGAAATTATATTAATTGAAAAAACAGAACCTAAGGCCGAGCTCTTAGTTAGAGAGGTCGAGCTATATACTTTTGTAAAAGAGATTGGAAATTATGTAAACTGAAAAACAGAATTTAAGGCCAAGCTCTTAGTTAGAGAGGCCGAGCTGTATACTTCTGTAAAAGAGATCGAAAATCGTAATAACATGCATAAAAGAGATCAGAAATTATGTAAACTGAAAAACAGAACTTAAGGCCGAACTCTTAGTTAGAGAGGCCGAGCTGTATACTTTTGTAAAAGAGATTGAAAATCATAATAACATGCATAAAAGAGATCAGAAATTATGTAAACTGAAAAACAGAACTTAAGGCCGAGCTTTTAGTTAGAGAGGCCGAGTTGTATACTTCTGTAAAAGAGATCGAAAATCATAATAACATGCATAAAAGAGATCGGAAATTATGTAAACTGAAAAATAGAACTTAAGGCCGAGCTCTTAGTTAGCAAGGCCGAGCTGTATACTTTCATAAAAGAGATCGGAAATCATGATAACATGCTGCAAATTAATATAAAAGACATTGACTGAAAGATAGAACTTAAGGTCGAGCTCTTAGTGAGCATGACCGAGCTGTTTTAGTACTTGGCTGGACTGTTTTAGCATTTGGCTGAGCTGTTTTAGTACTTGGCCAGGTTGTTTTAGTATTTGGCCAAGCTGTTTTAATGCTTGGCCGGGTTGTTTAACATTTTTGCCGGGTTGAAAAACTGATGTTTATTAAGTTGGAAAACTTTTTTTTTTTTTTCGAGTTGTTTAATTTGTTAAAAGAAAAAGTAAGTAACAACAGAGAGCAGTAAACAGTTAAAGTGATCAGCAGTTATTCCTTAAATATAGGAAAGTGTAACAGAAAAGAATAGGTCATGGGTGAGCTGTTTAGTATAACAGTTATCAAGTCCTAATTTTTAGGGTTGATTTTAACTGAGTTGTTTAGTATAACAGAAATTTAAAAATTAAAAGATTGAAATTGAGATAAAGTTGTTGAGCGGTTACACATAAGAAAGCATAAAAATAGTGCAGAAAAATAGTATGAATCGTAGCACTTTATGAGATAGGCGGCTATTAGGGTTTTTTATTTCGAAAGAGCCTGCCGGACTCTTTAAGTACCTGGCCGGATTGTTTAAGTATTGTAACAAGTATAACCCGTATTCTTTTATAAGTAAACGTGATACTTGTTACCTCTTCTTTTTGTTAACTACAATGTAGATAGTAAATGACAGAATTCCCAATGGACACTTTGATGGCTCAGTGAAGCAGAAATTGAATTCAGCCTCATGGTTAGTAGCAGGGTGGTTGACCTCTTCCCTTCAGAAAGAGATCAGCGCGAATTGCAAGGAGGTCACCAAGGCAAGCGGTTAAGTGCTACTCGGTGTGACTCCATTGTTAACTCGTCACCATGCTTCTAACTCCTGAAAAGAGAACAGAAGCAAGGAAAAAAACAAGACAGAAATGTGGGAACGTTAGTGTTCGGCCCCACGGTGGGCGCCAATGTTCTAGGCTGGTCACTTGGCGAAGAGATCCTCCTCGGATACGTCTTGGCTTCAAAGAGGGCGGACTCGACTTCCAAGAGGTTGACCGAGCTTGGAACGGCGGGGGGTGGACCTGCAAGGTCACTCCGACGCTCAAGTCAGTAAAAGTGTATTAGAAAATAAAGTATAAAAAGGAGAAGATTGCATACCATAACTTGAAACTAGAGTGATGTATTTATAGACCTTGAGGATGGAGTAACTGTTTCTGCAGTTGTTAGAGTGAGGGAATCAAATCCCTATTTTTGTGGGATGAAGCCATGCAGTTATGTTGACTGATTCTTTTTGGCCTTATCTTGTTTGTTGAAAGTTCCATTCTTAATAGTTAAGTTTATTAATTGAACATGTGCTGAATATTAGATGTAAACCAAGTAAGTCTTTCTGTTTGTTAGCAGTGGACTGAATTGTGAATATGGCCATTCACTTATCCATAGTGGACCTAATCATGATGGGCTATATCAATGATAATTTGTTGTGTGTGGGATGATGCTCCTTCTTCATGTGGTGTTGTAACTTTCACATTTCATATTGGATGTAAGGTGTCATAAATAAATAAGGTTTTGAAAATTAAACTGATCATTGAACCATTTTAATTACTAATAATCTAATATAACTTGATTGCTAGTTCAATCGGTTCAATTATAATTCAACCAAAATAAGAGTTATATAACTTTCACGTTATTTTTTATAATAATATTATACATAGAATATTTTTATTAATAGCCTTATTTTTTATTTTTCACTATATCTCTTAATTTAATAGGTTAAAAACTTATTTTTTACTGATAAAAACTTTATTTAAAAATTCACTGTGAGTCATTAGTTGTTATATTCAAATTATTGGATATTAATATAAGCAGACAAGTAAGTTAATTACTTAACTAACTTAAATTAATTATTACTAATTCAAAGATATAAAAATTACCCTAAAAGTAATTAATTAAGAAAAAAAACCTATCATCCATCAATAATTAATAATAAATAGATAAAAATACAAATGATAAGTCATTTTTATCTATTATTAATTATTTTTAGGATGTATTTCATAGATTTTGAAACTTCCATTATATTTTTATCCACCTCAATTTTTTTTTTAAAACTTTGGTCCAGGTTCTTTGTTAATTAATATTAATAGTGTTCTTAGTATCAAACGAAAGTCTAGAAAGAATGACGTGTGTTGTCCTCAACTGTAGGTTGAAAACTGAAATACAGATTATGTTTTATTATGAGCTTATTTTCAGTTCACTCTCCCAGAGTCCCAGTCTCCCTCCACTGTTTCGGCAGGCATACGCTCCTTGTGTTGACTACATCAGCATTATGGTAAAGGTTAAAAGAAAAATAAAATTCCCCATTTAAAGAGAGAAAAAAAAATTGGTAGAATTACTGAATTAGGTTGAAATTGAAAGCAACGGAAATAGTAATTAGATGAAGTAAAGTACTACTATTACGTCGTTGAAAACCTGATATTGAAAGGGGAGAGAAAGCATTTAATAGCTCTAAAATCGGTTGGGGTTTCAAGAGTCTGAGTTGTTTGATTCGCATAATATATTAATACTAATACTTTTGGTTTTATTTTTATGCATTTACAGCCAACAACTTGTATGCCTCAACAACTCCTCCCGGAAACCACGAAAAGGAAAAAAGACAGAATAGTAGTAGACGAGGAAATAATAATAATAATAATAATAATAATAATAATAATAATAAAGAGTAAGGACCGAGAAGTTTCAAGTTTCAACTCTCAAGTGATTGTGAAGGAAGAGATGGGAAATCGTTTTACTTGCATGACAAAGAAGGAGACGAAAGATGTTGGATCGAGGAGTAAGAGAATTGGTAGATCACAGAGGAAGCTAGTGGCAGAGGAAGACCTGCATCTCCAGGCACTCTCCATGGCACTCCAACAGCATCAGTTGTCTCAGAGGTTCGAAGGTTCAATGTCAAGGAGAATCGGTTCCACAAGCTCCAGAAGGCGCAATCTCTCTGATTCTTTCTCCGCCAATAAACAGGTACAGGTACGCTACCACACCACACCACACCTCTTTTTTGAATCAGTTCTTCACTGCCAAAAAGTGGCTTGTCATAATTAAGATCTTTGAGGAGCTCGTGGGTGGGAGGGAAAGGGGGGAAAGTGGTGGGAGCAACTTCACCCAACAGGACAAGGCATAGCCGAAAGGTATTAGAAAAGGCATCCAAAGGCAACTTTTTCCCTTTTTAATTTTTTTTTAATAAATAAAAAAGGTGCATCTGGAAAAAGTACATGGCCAATTCACCGTGCTTTCAAAAGCAGATGTAATTTATTTACCAATTTACGTACCCCCCTTCTCTGCCATGCCTTGTGTGGGTTGAGTTGCCCAGTGCTGACTCCACCACTGCCATGTCACCGTCGTCTCCAAAACTCTATTTTATGCAACTTGCATGGCAATCATGTTGTTGCATATGTGAGAAGCTGCATGTTTGGTTTCGGTATGGAAACCTTCATAATGGTTTTGGGGAAAAAGTAATCATGTGGATTTTGGTCATGCCATAGTTTTGGAGTTTCAAACGAAAACCAAGACATTTATAAATCACCAACACATTTTGACTCCCAATTATTCAAAAGCCTGATGGAAGAAAGCATGTAATTTTGCCTCATTTAGGCTAGTTTTAGCATAAGGGGAGAATTTGGGCTGATTTTGTGTTTGGAGCTAGATGGCATTCAACAGTTATACCATTAGAGCAGTCATTGGATAAACCAACTGAGGAGTTGGTGCTTAATTATGTCTGTTAATGCAGGTTGATTATGCCTGTTATTTAAATATAAATTAAAAATAATTCCTCCTTAATATAAGTCTGAGGAGTTTGAATTTATTTATGCATATAATTAGAAACTAATTTTGATCTGGAATGGCAAGAAACTAATATACTGTGTTCTTCCTAATCTTGTGTTTGGGCACATGCACACACAATGACAAAAGAAGAAAATCAACAATAACAACAAAGTCATATTCACATATGGGGTTGGCTACATGGATCAAATGATAGTTGTGCGATTGTTTATAGTTTTTTTTTTCTTTCTTTTTTCTTTCTTCCTAGTCTGATATTTACATTGAAACTTGTCATGCATCATGTTTGTAGTGTGATTGTTTATGCTGAGATCTCGATTGACTGCCTCTTGCACAGTGTTTTTTCTCTCCCCTCTACCTTTGATCGATGGTTTATTTTTCTATCTGATCTATCCTCTTGATGGATGCTTTGCTAGTCTTTTCTTCACGTGTCCAAACCACCAGGGCCAAGATTCCACCATCTTTGCAACAATCGGCGCTAGTCCGACTTTTTCTCTTGTATCTTCGTTCTTTGTTCTTATTTTTTCTATATGTTAACGATGTTTTTTGTTGGTGCATTGCAAGATAATTATTGGTATATAACAATGATGATTTATTAGTCTTTTTAGTTTTGAATTTTGACTTCATTTCTACTGTTCTCTGCTTCCCATATCTTACACAGGTTCCAGAGATTCTGGAGAACATTAAAGTAAAGAAGTTCATATTAATCCATGGAGAAGGTTTTGGAGCATGGTGTTGGTACAAGACTGTTGCCCTACTGGAAGAATCAGGCCTGCTTCCTGTTGCCTTAGATCTTGCTGGTTCTGGAATTGATCTCACTGACGCTAACAGTGTCACAACATTGGCAGAGTATTCAAAACCTTTAACTGACTATCTTGTAAACCTTCCGGATGATGAAAAGGTTTGAAACTGTGACATTGAAAATATACTATCCTTGAAGCATCTCATTACCCTATGTTAATCTATATATTTCATGAAAATGGAAATCTTGCAGGTTATTCTTATTGGACATAGCATTGGTGGTGCCTGCATTTCTTATGCATTGGAACATTATTCACAGAAGATCTCAAAAGCTATTTTCCTTTGTGCTACGATGGTGACTGATGGCCAAAGGCCGTTTGATGTTTTTGCTGAGGAGGTACCCAGTTAATTTCTTCGTCACGATCAGTTGAACTTTTAGGGTTCATTCATGGTGCATAAATCCTCTTGTAAAACTTTAGTTAATGAAAAACATGCTAAATCATTTTTATATAATATGTAGTGTGCCAACTAAGCTTTCCAATTACGTAACCATTCATTCGGCAGTTGTGTTTTTTATGCGGAGCACCAGTTGCCCTTCATGAGACATATAGTTCAGGAGCCTTGGCTAGGGATAGATCACTTCTTAGGGGGTTGATTATATAGAATGGTTTTCCTAAGGTCTTCATCTTTCCTTTTTCTGTTTCTGTAGCCTTCTTTCTTCTCTTCAGATGTACCCCAAGAAAAAAAAAGAAGTCCTTCTTTCATTCCCATGAGTAGTGCAACCACAATAACCTTCTAGCTTAAAAGGAAAAATGTCTTATCATTGGGATTGGGTTGCATTTTACTCTATTTTTAGATATATTGCTTTAACCATACTAATTTGTAAAATCTTTTCATCTTTCATCACAAATTAACAATGTCATGACTGTTTGTTTTCAATAATTCAGATTCTAGAATTTGATATTCTAACTAACTTTCTGGTAAACTGTTTGGTTTTCCCCTCTTTCTTCCCCTTAAATACATAAACTTCTAATGATTCTTTTATTGCTCTAATGTTCCGCATAGTGGTGTCACTGTCCATGACTATTGTAAAAAGATATTGTGAGACAGCTGATGAAAAGTTTAATGTTTTAATTAACCTTGTTTTGCATTTTACCTTGAAGAACTTGTAATTGTTCTCACATTATCTACACTGCAGCTTGGCTCTGCTGAACATTTTGTGAAAGAATCCAAGTTCTTGATACATGGTAATGGTAAAGAAAAGCCCCCCACGGGATTTATGTTTGGGAAAGAGCAGATGAAAGGGTTATATTTTAACCAGTCCCCATCCAAGGTATGATGGATACATCTCTATTTAGTATTTGTTTATGTTGCCTTTTCCTTTTATTTATTTTTTGTATTATTCTTTATTTGATGAGGTCTCTTCTTGAAACGATGCTCTCTGTATGGCCTACAATACTCGGTTGGATTAACAATTTATCAGTTATGAGACGCTGCAATGCTTCTTATTTTTCTACACCTCCAATTTATGTCTTAATAAGTCAACGATCTGAAATGTAGCTCATGCATCCATGCATTATTAAGGCATCTACTTTCCTTTTTGGATAAATTTGTTTGATGTGCTGGATCTGTGCTGGTACACCCTCACTTTGGAGCAGTTTTTCTTTGACTGCTTTGAAGGAGGTTTTGGATGAAACATGGAGGTTAGAAGTCTAAAATTTTGTGGCACTATGAGATGTTTGTAATATTGTGTTTTATTTGGTTGGATCAGTTTCATCTTGGGTAAGTTAATAATTGCCTTCTGCCCTTTTTCTAGTGCTGTTCTCTTGGCTAAATGAAAGGAAGATAACATGGCTAATATGCACACATGCTGGACAGTCTTGTTGCATTTCTTCGCAATTCTTATTTGCATCTCTAGAAGTGTTTGCCTTCCTTAACTTTTTTCTTCTTTTAAATCTGATTTGGAGGATAACATTGTTAACCTCTCATAATTGTACTTGAATACTTGATGTATTGAATAATCTTCCGATGTCTGCAACTGTTTGAATTAGGTTTTGCAAGTTAACATGTGTATATATTATTTCCTTATTGATTGTGCTGATATATCTATCTGCAATTTGAAACTAAGGTACTTTTCAATTTCAGGATGTTGCTTTAGCGATGGTTTCCATGAGATCTAGCCCTCTTGGTCCTATCATGGAGAAGCTATCTCTTTCTCCGAACAAATATGGAAGCACCCGCCGGTTTTACATTCAGACATTGGATGATCGTGCCCTTTCACCAGATGTTCAAGAAAAGCTAGTGAGGGAAAACCCACCTGAAGGAGTTTTCAAAATCAAAGGCAGTGACCACTGTCCTTTCTTCTCCAAGCCACAATCTCTCCACAAAATTTTGGTGGAAATAGCTCAAATTCCATAGGTTAATTGTGAACAATTCAAACATGATTTGGTGTATCTAGCTTTGCATTATTAACGATCATAGTTGTATGTAGTACAGGGGAAGCCTAATTGAGAGTAGCATTTCACTTTTACTTCTACATAATGAAATATTAAAGAGGAAGGGGGTATGATTTAATTTCCTGAGACAAGATTATGATTCAACTTGTAAGTGACTTGTGTAAGCCTCGGGTATGTTTCATTTGTTTATTATTATTATTATTATTAAATGTCTCTCCATATTATATTCCTGTGAATGAATAATGCCACTTCCAAATACACCACATATAGGAAATGATAAGCAGAACCAAAGACACTAGTAAAAACGAAAAACGACAAAAAAATTATAGGAAATTCGAACGTGGATTTATAGGGGAAATAAATAAGTATGATAAGTAGAATCAAACAAACACCACAAATCACAAAAAAATGCAAGTTCGAATTCAATATGGAAGAGGACGAAGAAGATGCAGAGGATAGTTAATTTGGTTGGATTTGATTGAGTTAGATATGTATACAAATAAGGTTGAATTTTTTAAAATATCTTTTATGAATGACTAAAAATTCTTTTAAAAGTGAAAAGTAGTTTTATCATTTATCCAAATGTACTCACAAAAGTTCGGAGCAAATGCACAAATCGTTGACAAAAGTTTTTGCATAGTTTTATAACTTTTTTATTCGGGGTTTATTTCTCGTTTATATTTTTCAGAATTACGGCATTTTTGGTTGAGTGAAAATTGCTTTTAGCTATTGTTATGTCTTTTGTTATTCATATGAATTTTCAGGTACTATTTTGAAAGTTTATCTCTTGACAAATGTATTAAAAACTCAACTTTTCATACTTTTTGAAATGCTATTTGTACATATACTTTGCCCTTAAACCCTTTATTTTCTTAACAAATGTGTTGGTATTTTTCAGTTATTTAATTATGCTCAAAGAGCTGTATGAATATGAAAATAATCTAATGATTTTTTTATTAACAACTTAATCTAATGATTATAGATTGCATTAGGAAAATAATTTTATTATGCACTACATTTAAATCACTTTTTTTGGTAGCCAATTTATTTTTATTTTTATTTTCCAACAGCGGCAGTAAACCATTTAATTACGGTATTACATGATACAGCTGCAAGAAATATTGGAAGTTGGGCCGAATGGTGGTTTTGGGTTTCAACTTAAAACTTGAGGTGCGATAGAGCCCATAACGTGAGTTGTTTCTAGATGGATTAGCTAAGCGAAGGAAAGGGAAAGCACGAAGTTGAAATACAGAAAGAAGGTTTGTTTTGATGATCGAAAATTGGAAGATGAAGGTCCGTTCGGAAAGGGAAAAGACGAAAGTGGTGATTAGGCATTTGCCTCCGTCTCTGACTCAATCTGATCTCCTCCATCACATAGATAATCACTTCGCTTCTCGCTACAATTGGTTCTCTTTCCGTCCCGGCAACACCAGGTACTTCCCCAGTTCCCCTTCCTTGTGAGTTCTAATTCGGCCTTTTTTTTTCTTCAAAGATATAATTCATTCATAGAATAAAATGGAATTAATAGGATGCATTTATTGATTGTTATTATGCTCTTCTTTCTTTCTTTCTTAATTTTTTAGTTTTATTTATTTATTTATTTTAAAGTTGTTTGTTTGTCGCCTCATGTGATCCATGGAGGGAGGAATACATCCATTATTATTATTATTGTTGTTATAGATTATAGATATACATACATACATACCACTAGGATCTAGCTGAGCTGTACTTACTCGAGAAGCGATGCCAAAGAGAAATGAACCAACATGCTATTGCTATATTGACCCAGCCTTGTGTTGTTGGCTTGGCTTGCATCTGCATCATTTGTGATTGGACTGAATTTACTTTAAAAATACTAGCGATTTGTATCAAGTTGTAGTTGTTGGTTCCCAGGCACTTTTAATGTTGGTGGTCAAATTATAGTTCCATGTTGCTCTTTTTACGTTGGGTTGAAACGAAGAACGTAACGTTGAAATTGCAATTTGTGCATCTTGTAATGCTATTTGCAGCCACAAGAACCAGAGGCATTCCCGAGCTTATATAGACTTCAAGTGTACTGACGATGTTTTTGAGTTTGCCGAGTTCTTTGATGGACATGTTTTTGTTAACGAGAGAGGTAATTCACAACACATATTCTGTTCGTTACTGTTGTGATGCCAATCATTTGTGTGAACACTTGGTCACTTGGAAGAGTTTGTATTCACTTTGTGGTGGATCATGGTGTGTGTGTGTGTGTGTTTTTTCTTATGAAACTTGAGTGATGCTTTCTGCTCGAAAAAGCAGCTTTTTAAAAGGCCTATGTCTCTTGCAACTTTAATTGATTTTTTCCATGGCAGAATTCATTTGGTGGACTTAAAAGTTAAAATATTATTTGGTGTTTGTTTTCATTTTATGTGTCTAATGTTGAATGTTTTAATGGTATTCAAATCTTAATGTCTAATATTCATTCAGGTGCTCAGCATAAAGCAATAGTCGAGTATGCACCTTCTCAGCGTGTTCCAAGACCAAGTACCAAAAAGGATGGTCGGGAAGGGACTATATATAAAGGTATTAATTGTAATTGAACTTTTGTTGTCTAACTGTATAAATGTTCTAATGCTAGGTGGGTGTTTACAACATGTGCTCTTTTCATATAATCCCCTTGTCTTTTTGCCCCCTTTGACAAGGACAGATGCAGACTACCTTGAGTTCCTCAAATTCATTGCAAAGCCCCATGAACATCTTCCTAGTGCAGAAATACAATTGGAAAGAAAAGAAGCTGAGCAATCTGGTTAGTTATAGCTTCACGAAATTTATTTGATTAAAATTCAGTAGGCAATTAGTCATAAGATTGAGGTTAAACAAGTCTTCGAAGATATATCTGAAGACAGATTTCAAAATTATCGTGCCTAATAGTCTCCTTCATTCTAGGGGCAAACAAGGAAACACCTATTGTCACACCCTTGATGGAATATGTTCGTCAGAAACGTTCTGCTGATAATGGTGCACAGGTAATGATTCCAGGTCTACTTTTATCTCTAAGTGATGTATTAACTCTCAACCGATTTATTTATTGATAAGAATAAGGTATTTTATTTATCTTCTTTGTTGTTTGACCTGATTCAACTGTTAGAAGTTTGGTGAATTAATTGTTATATTACATCTTTGCCTGCATGTGGTTTTAGTAGGATTTTGCTAGCTATGTTGAGGTTTGATTTAAAGGAAGATGATCTTACTAACCAAGGGTTTGTTTGGTTTGTGTTTTATTCTTGTTTTAAGGATTTTGTGAATGAGAAGGTAAACAGAAAATGAAAATGAAAATAGAAAACGTTTTCCGAAACCAAATAGGCCCTAAAGTATTGAGCAATAATATTGCAAAAGTTTAAGAAATGCTTGCACATGCACTTAATGCACATTTGAAAGACTGCAATGCTTGTTAGTGGCTACAAGTAGGATTGGCAGTTGCTGGTGTCAAGATTTACTGTTTGCTTAAAAATGGTGACATTATGTATAAATTCAATTAATTCATAGTATGTAAAACTGTTAACTATTTCAATTTATTAAGTTTGGACAGAGATAGACATCCACTTTGTGTCGACGTTTTTTGAAAGCTTTTTTGTGCCCTTTTTAATTGAGCCATTAAATGCAATGTTAGTTGATGCAAAGCTTCCAAATACAGGGAAGCTTTACACTTGTATTTATCATGATGAATGAATCTCTTGCTTTTTGTAGTCTTGAGAAAGCATTGAATGATATGGGTTTGGATGATCAATTACTGAATACTTGTATTTATCATTGTTGTGGTGCTATTACTATATCAACTTAATTTCTTACATTGCAGATAAACATAAGTCTGAATGGTTTCTCATGGTTCTTATTTTAACATATAATAATCCATATGTTATGGTGGTTTATTTATCAATGATAGGCTTCCCCAGCCGTGACAAAAGGTAGCAGAAGAGCTAGATCTGCTTTGCGAGGCAAGCCTGGCTCAGGCAATATCAAACGAATCTCGGAAAAAAAAAGAGTAAGTCCGAGTAATTAATACAATCTATTTACTATGACCTGGCTTATTTTGAATGCCTTGACTTCTTTGTCATAATTTTTCCGTCAAAACTATAAATACAAGATGAACGTGCTGTCAATGGTTCCCTTCATTCTAAGGATACATTTTAGAGGCCCTTGAGCTTTAGAATGATTCTGAGGCTGCTTCTTCTATACAAGAAAAAAAAAGTTTAAAAAGGGTAGAGGCTTCAAGAAATCACGCATTGCTAAATGTCTTTGTATGTAAGTGGGCATTGTATGACTAAGTTTGAATTAGCCTCAGGTGGTAATTAGTTCTAAGTAATTGAACTTTTCTCATTGTTGATAATCTGGATGTTTCCTTTATGCTTCCAAAAAATAGCAGATGTTTTGACTTGTTGAAATTGTTTTTGATTTTCAGTATGTTCAGAAGGACAATGCAAAGGGTTCCACTCGGAAAGAATCCAAAGACAAGTCAGCCTTTGTTGTAGTTCCCCAGCAAGAGGATCATTCAGCTGCTTTAAATATAAAAGGAATATCTGAACTTGAAACTTGTAATTTGACTTTTCTTCCTTTCTATTTTGTTTGATTGTTTTTTTTTTTTTCCCCTGTGAATGCTTGCCTTTGGTTCATATGTGCTTAAATTTTAGGAAGCGTTTCAACTTTCAAGTATGGGTGTTCCTGTGTTTTTAACCGTTGATCTTAATTATATATATTTTTATAATTAAAATCAATTAAGATTAACGGCTAAAAATACAGGAACACTTGATTTACCAGGTATACCGGAAACGCTTCCTAAATTTTATTTGTTTTAATAACCATGTTAGTCCTTATAGTGTCATCAAATTTTTAATTAGGTCCTTATAGTATAAAAGTTTGTAATTGGGTCCCTATATTAGATAAAAATTTGTAATTAAGTGCCCTTACTAGTTATTGTTTTTCATAAGAAAAACTATAACCGTATAATATTTGCTTTTAAAATATTTCATAGTTCATCCTATATCAAACAACAAAATGAATATTCCTAAAAGAATTTTATTTTTTAACAAAATAAAAAATTAGAAGGGACCTAATTAATTTTTTTTTATCTAATATAGGGATTCGGTTATAAATTTTTAAACTATGAAGACTTAATTAAAAATTTGGTGAAACTCTAGGGACTAACAAAGTAATTAAATCATTTTATTCTCTTTTCTAAAATACCAAAGACTCATTCATCACATTGAATTTTACTTTTCCCCCCATGAATATGAAGTGCACGGCTTCGAAGGTCCAATATCTGGAATTCCAGTGACTCCTGACTCAGGAAAGAAAAAGATCCTTCTTCTGAAAGGAAAACAACGGGAAATTCCTAATGTAAGTCTTTTTTTACCCATAAAGTCTCCCTTTTCTACAATATTAATACCCTGCTGATCTCCATTTTGAATGCGTTTTACTGGACTTAAAGCATCTTCCCCTCCCCCTTTTTTCATCATCATCAGAAGCGATTTCAGTGTGATTCTTGGAAGTGTTTTCGGATGTGCTAAGTCACCCATATGTACTTTTACCCCTTCACTCAAACATGAGTAAGCTGATTGCTGTGAATCTGTTATTAAGAACGTTTTTATGAACTTTCAGACCACTGAAGGTGTAATGAAACAAAGTACACAGTCTGGAAATTCTCCTGTTTCAACTACTGCAAAGCAGAACCAGAAGCACGAAGCCAGTGGAAGGTTGATAAGGAGCATACTTTTAAATAGTGAGGCTCGTCAAAGTCAATCTTCAACTGCAACCCAACATAAGATTCAAATCTTAAGTTCAGATAATGGGAAGCGACCCACTCGTTCTTTCAGTGCGAAGTCTGGGTTAAATGATATAGTCTCAACTCATGATGGTAGTCAACTTAATGCCGAAGGGGATTCCAAAAGATATTTGGATGAAAAGTTTGTAAGAAAGGATCCGCATGGTTTAGGTAGTGTTGGTGAGAAAATAGAAAAACGTACAAGAAACAAGGATAGACCTGATCGTGGTGTTTGGACACCTCTTCGACGTTCTGATGTTTCATTTGGCGATAACAAGCAGTCATCATCCTTGTTGATACAGCCTACTCGGGCAATTCCTGAATCAGGTGAAGGTATGTGCTTTGACTACGCATTGAGTTTATGAACAAAATAGACAACATATATTATCTAATATTTGTTTTGAAATTATTGCTGTATTTGAAATTTGGCATAATAAAATTGGTTTACCCTCTGGTTTTGGCAGAGGTAAAAGAAAATGTTACTGCTGGCAGCAGGAATGGGGAATCTTTAGCTTCCTTAGGTGGAGGTAGCAGTACCTCTGTTGAGAATGGTTGGTGCTTCTTAACTGATTATGGATAATTATGAAAGACTCATAACATAAAGAGTAGTTTCTTTCTTGCCTTGATTTTAATGGATATGTCCTTCAACTGAAATTTTGAGTTCTAGGTCCTCAAAGGAATTTTACTCGCCGAGGAGCTTCCCATATAGTAAAGGATGATGCTTCCGTAAGTTTAGGTGAAGGGAAGACATCCAAAAAAGGTGGTGTTGGGCATGGTGCTCACGAGGTATACATTTAAACTGCTGATGTACTTTCTCATGCCTCTTCCTTGAATAACCTTTTAAAGTGATTATTGTGTCTGCAGAAACAAGTCTGGGTTCAGAAATCATCTTCAGGGTCTTAAAAGCACACATATGGTAAGCCATTATTCCTTTCCCATCTTCCTTTATCGTCTGACATTTCTTCTGGATATTTTCATCAAAAAATTTCCTCCCTCTGAGGCTTTATAATGTACTTATTCTTTTACTTCTGGATTTTTTTACTTAATGTGAACTTGTATGATAGGGAATTTATTGAACAGGATTCTTTTTTGCTTCTACTTGAATCTATTAATCTTTCCTCTGGTAATGATAAAGGAATTTGGTCTCGAGTCTTGAAGCTGTGGGGTTGATTTCTTGAAAATCTTATTTAAATTTCTTGATGGAGTTTTCTTTCTTGTGAGCATGCTTTTCCCATCTGCTTTTATTCTTTTCTTTCCCAGTTCATTACGAAGTTCTGTATATTGTGTAGTTGTGTTTCTCAAATTATTGTGTTGGCTTAAATTAGAGTGAGCGTTGAATGGAACGGTTAATGTCGCACACATCCCACTGCGCATAAATTAAGACTTTCATGTGAATTTTTTGCAATTTGCAATACCAATGTTTTTTCAAATTGGTGCTGAGAACAAAAAAGATTTACGACCTGAAGTGGGATAACCATGACAAGTTTGATATAAGTGGTTTAACAATTTATTACAAGTTGAAATGTTGCAGATAATGAAAACCTCCGGCAGGGTAATAATTTCTAGAAGTTAAGGGGACCTTCCTTCTATGTTGAGCTGCGACCTTCTGCAACTAATTCAGGTGAACAAGGCTAAGCGATTTGTAAGGTTTGTTAAAAGTACTACTTAGATGTTCATTATGGAATTTCTTTGGCTTGAGATCAATTTAACAATTGAATTTAACAGAAGGATGATCCGGTTTTTGCCAAAGGGAGCCTACCCAATGAAGGGAAAGCAATGTTACAGACCTTGTTGACATGGTTATTTACTGAAACAGATTGGCATGCTTAAGCATATTGGTGGGCTAGACCTTTATCAGTTCGTGTCTCCTTACGTTGAGTATTTGAGTCGGGAAATGTCTCTTTATAGGACGTATATGTAATGTGCCTGGTGCTTAGTTGCCTACCTTAGTCTGAGAATGTATGCTTGGAAGTCAAAATGCAGCTCTGTCTCGATCACTTCGCATTTAGTTGCATACCATTTTGTATTATTATTATAGGGGTGGAGATGTATTCAAAATTACACCCACGATGGTATGTGCTGTGATAACTCAACAATTGCGAAACGCCGAAACATGTTTACTACTGCGTTATAGTCGTTAGCTATAATCTGGTTACGTTGATAAAGCTCAAATTCAAACTTAAATTCAAACGTGCTATAACTTACCCGAGAATAAATCGGAATCAGTTTTTGACTCAGTAAAAGAGAAGTTAAAACAAATCCTCATTTAAACAGTCCAAGAGGACCTATGAGGACACGGACTAATCTGTTCACTAACAATGAAAGAAAATCATAGTGATCCGGCCTGCCATAGCTCGGCCCAAATGAGCTCTGTAAGCCGAACTCTTATTCAATAATCCATCGGTCCGAAAGCTCAAACCCGAACTGATTACATTGAGCGACGCTAAGTTCAAACCGGTTACATATACAAATACCCTAATCTGATCAGTTAACAAGAAAACAAACACGTGCTCATCTCAACAGATGAGATCTATCAACAACAAAACTTATCAATTAAGTTTCCAATCCCGAAGAGCTTGGTATGCGCTGACTAAGCCTTATAACGGCAAATCAATTCAACGACCGATCACTCAAGTCACTTTCTATAAGTAACTCTAGCTTAGACTAGGGAATGTATGTTCTCTTCTCCATCTTCTCAGTAAACTGCTAAAGTATTCTTCCTATCTGACTTCAGCGTTGGAGTAACCTTGCAGGTCCACCCCCCGCCGTTCCTTGGAGATTGGAACTACATTGAAGATTCTTGTGGAAGCTGAGTTGTTCTCCTCCCTGTTCGAGCACCTTGTTCCCCAAAGTCCTCGGACGACCGAATTTCGCACCAGAACAATTGGCGCCCACCGTAGGGCGTGATCTTTATTGAAGTAACCCACTTACTTTCACCACTTCTCTCTCTTTTCTTGTGCTCTTTTTTTGTGTTGCAGGAACCAATCATGTCTGATAATGGAAATCCTCCGACCACACAAGAACTCCTTGACCTCTTCAATGCCATGAGGGAGGAGCTTTAACAGCTCAAAAATGAGCGAGCTGACAAGAATAAGAAAGAGGGAAACAAACCTCACAAGGAAACCGAAGATGACGATGAGGACGCCAACACTAATGGGGTCCTTAAGACCAGACGGAGCAAGGCTCTCTCAAAAGAGATAATGGAATTCGAAATGCCACTGAATTTCACTCTGCCGACCACTCTGAAGCCCTACAAAGGGGTTAGAGACCCCATTGTGCACGTCACCAAGTTCAAAAGCATGATGATCCTTAACGGTGCTTCTGACCAAATCTTATGTTGTTCATTTCCTAGTTTTCTTGACGGTGCTGCACTGCTTTGGTTTTCTTCTTTGCCTGCAGGTTCAATCAACTCTTTTCAAGAGCTATCCGACCAGTTTGTCAACCACTTCCCCGCTTCGGCGATCTACAAACATGACTCCGATTACCTGGGCAACATCAAACAAGGCCAGCATGAAAGCCTACTGACTACATGGAGAGATTCCAAGAAGTCACCACAGAGATTCCAAATCTCGACCCAAAAGTCCACCTTCATGCACTCAAGAGTGGGCTTCGGCCTGGGAAGTTCCAGGAAGCCATCGCCGTCAGTAAGCCGAATACTTTGGCGGAATTTAGAGAAAAAGCACATGGGCAAATTGAAATTGAAGAATTCCGCCAAGCTCGGCGTTCAGAGAAATCCGAGACGAACAAATCGGATAGCCGACCCATTAAGTCCACCAATAACAACAGCAATAACGGTAACCGAGATATTCGGAAGACTTTTCAACCAACGCCTAAGTTCGAGAACTACACACAATTCAATGAGGACAAATCGGAAATCATCAAGTAGATCTTAAACTCCAAGCTAATCAAGCCACCGAGCAAAGCAGGGAACTATAAGGATCAGAAATATGTTGACCGATCAAAATACTGCACATTCCACCAAAAGCATGGATACAACACAGCAAATTATGTCATAGCCAACGACCTGCTCGAGAAATTAGCTCGGTAGGGACACTTAGACAAGTACATCAGTGGACGGATGGCCAAACCCACTGAGAGCTCGTCTAATTCCAAATCAAAAGACAAACAGATCGTAGATGGAACCCCTGACATAGAAGGGGAGTTATTATACATCTCTGGAGATTTTACAGGTGGAGGCAACACCATCTCAGCCAGAAAATGCTCGTTCAAGGCGATGATGGCCGTGGATGGGGGTTGATCTCCCAGACCAACCCAAATTGGACGTCCCAGAGATCACTTTCCAACCTTCAGACTTCAAAACTACAAAAGCAAACTTGGATGACCAAGTTGTCATCTCTGTCCTGGTGGGCAAACTGCTCGTCCACAAAGTCCTCCTCGACCCAGGGAGCAGTGCCGATGTCCTCTTCTATTCCACTTTCAAAAGAATGCAAATCAGCGAAAAGGCCCTCCAACCATCCATTGGAGAACTGGTCAGTTTCTCAGGGGAATGTGTGCCAATCCTCGGCTATGTGTGGTTGCAAACCACACTCGGTGAATTTCTGAACGCTAAAATTCTTGATGTTCAATTTTTAGTAGTTGACTGTCCTAGTCCTTATAATTTCATACTTGGCAGACCTAGTTTAAATGCTTTTGGAACTATTGTTTCCACTTTACACCTTTGTGTTAAGTTTCTTGCGCAGAATAACAGGATAGCCACTATGCATGCTGATCACAAGAGAGCTCGGAAGTGTTACAACACAAGTCTAAAGATGACTCCCGAAGACAAACCAAAAAGTGTCAACTTAGTCTATAATGTGGAAGAGCTCCCACCCTTAACCGAACTCGATCCAAGGACGAATACTGAAGATCGTCCGACTCCAACCGAGGAATTAGAGAAGCTCATCCTTGACGATGACGCTGATAAATTCACCTAGATTGGCAGCACTTTGCCAGCCACAAAGAAGGCCGAACTCATCAAACTCCTCAGTGATAATGTCCACCTCTTTGCCTGAAGCCTTGCTGACATGCCTGTAATAGATCCAGAAGTCATCTGCCAAAGACTTGCTATCAATCCAGCGATCCGACTAGTTGCACAAAAGAAAAGACACCTCGGTTTCGAAAAGCAAAAGGCAGCACAAGAGGAAATCGAGAAGCTGATCCAAGCCGGCTTCATCAAAGGGGTCCGCTTTAGTACATGGTTAGCTAATGTGGTCATAGTAAAGAAACACAATGGTAAGTGGAGGATGTGTGTCGACTTTACAGACCTCAACCGAGCTTGCCCAAAGGACGCATATCCTCTGCCTTGCATAGATAAGCTTGTTGATAACACTTCTGGTTTTAGTACTTTGTCTTTTATGGATGCTTACTCTGATTATAATCAAATTATGATGCACCCTTCTGACCATAGTAAGATTGCTTTTATTACTAACAATGGTAACTTTTGTTATAAGGTTATGCCATTCGGCCTCAAGAATGCAGGTGCAACCTATCAGCGACTGATGGACAAAGTCTTTGCAGAACAGATCGGCTGTAACATGGAGGTCTACGTCGATGACATGGTGGCGAAGACCCCCCAAAAACCGAGCACATACCAAAAACTTGAAAGAGATCTTCGGCCAGTTACACAAATACAACATGAAGCTGAACCCCGAGAAGTGTGCTTTCGAAGTTCAGGGAGGAAAATTCCTCGGCTTCATCCTGACGAGTCAAGGGATTGAAGCAAACCCAGAAAACTGCCAAGCCATAATCAATATGAGAAGTCATCAGTCAATCAAAGAAGTGCAACAACTAACTGGTCGGCTGGCAGCTCTTTCAAGATTCTTACCAAGGGTAGCCCACCGATCATACCACTTCTTCCAAGCACTCCGGAAGAAAGCCGAGTTCATCTGGAATGACGACTATGAAGAAGCCTTCCATGAGTTGAAGCAAATCCTCTCATCTCCACCGATCTTACACAGACCTGAAGTTGGTAAACCTTTGCTTTTATATTTATCTGTTACTGACTTTGCAATCAGTTCGGTTCTTGTTTTAGAGACAGATAAACAACAACAGTCGATCTACTTCGTCAGCAAGTTATTACAAGGAGCCGAACTTCAATACCCTAGGATGGAGAAGTTAGCTCTAGCCCTAGTTGTCACAGCTCGGAGATTAAGACATTACTTCCGAAGCCATTCCATCATAGTCAAAACAGATCAACCCATGAGGAATATCCTCACCAAACCCGATTTGGCAGGTCGGCTAATCAAATGGTCCATTGAACTCTCCGAGTTTGACATCACTTATCAATCCCGAGGATCAATCAAATCACAACAGCTTGTCGATTTCATGGCCGAACTGACCACCCAGAGCCGACCTCTTGAGACACTACATGGACTCTATATGTGGATGAAGCATCCAATCCCCATGGATCTGGGGCAGGAATAGTCTTAGCAGACGAAGTTGATCTGGCAACCGAGCAGTCACTTCATTTTGAATTCAAAACAAGCAACAACCAAGCAGAATATGAAGCCCTTCTTGCCGGGCTCAGACTGGCCAAATAACTCAACGTCAAACATCTAGTGGTCAATTGCGACTCACTCTTAGTCGTCCAACAGGTAAACAGGGTCTTTCAGGTAAAAGACACCCTACTCAACCTATACCTTAAATCAGTGCATACATTGATGACTTTTTTTTACTAAAATTGAACTTAACCATATACCTAGAGAAAATAATATCCGAGCTGATGTATTATCTAAGTTAGCTGCTACTCGGCCTGGTGGGTCTTCAACGTTAACACAACTTGAACTCCACTAGCCGAGCGTTTCACCATCTTCAATTATGAATGTTTCACAGGAAAAAGACTGGAGATCACCCTTCATTCAATATTTACTTTCCGGATTAATTCCAGAAAGTATCAAGGACAACAAAAGGTTCCGACGACAAGCAACTCAATACACACTACTCGAAATGATCTCTACAAAAGAGGATTCTGCCGACCTCTTCTAAGATGCCTCAACCCGTCTGAAGCAGAGCTTGCCATGGAGAGGTCCATGAAGGTGTCTGCGGGACCCACATAGGAGGTCGGAGCCTTGCCAACAAGCTGCTAAGAGCCGGATACTACTGGCCAACACTTAAAGCCGACTGCATGCAAAAGGTCAGAACATGTGATAACTGCCAACGCCATTCACTGATAATACATCGCCTGACCGAGCTCTTACGGAGCTCGGAGGTAAGCTGGCCCTTCTGTAAGTGGGGGATGGATATACTTGGTCCTTTTCCTATTGCACCTGGTTAGGTTAAATTCCTTATAGTTGCCATCATTACTTGCACGTCCCATCATTCTCTCTCCATTTACCAATGCTTTTTCTTTCAACTTCTTAACATTTTATTTAATATTTTTTCGTTCTAACATTTATTCAATTACTTATTTATTTATTTATTTACCTATCCAACCATTTTTTTTAACTTATTCTTTACAAGCTACCCATCTTTTGAAAATACAGTTTGAACTTGGGGGCTCATGGATAATAACCGATCTCATAACATCTACTAGTTTAAAAGCTCAACCTATCTTTCAATCAGGTCAAGCTTGGGGGCTGTGATCCGGCTTGCCATAGCTTGGCCCAAATGAGCTCCGTAAGCCGAACTCTTATTCAATAATCCATCAGTCCGAAAGCCCAAACCCGAACTAATTACATTGAGCGCCGCCAAGTTCAAATCGGTTACATATACAAATACCCTAATCTGATCAGTTAACAAGAAAACGAACTCATACTCATCTCAACAGATGAGATCAATCAACAACAAAACTTATCAATTAAGTCTTTAATCCTGAAGAGCTCGGGATATGCAGACTAAGCCCTATAACGGCAAATCAATTCGACGACCAATCACTCAAGTCACTTTCTATAAGTAACCCTAGCTTAGGCTAGGGAATGTATGTTCTTTTCTCCATCTTCTCACTAAACTGCTAAAGTATTCTTCCTATCTGACTTGAGTGTCGGAGTGGCCTTGCAGGTCCACCCCCCGCCGTTCCTTGGAGATTGAAACTACATTGAAGATTCTCGTGGAAGCTGAGTTGTTCTCCTCCCTGTCCGAGCACCTTGTTCCCCAAAGAGCTCATCTCCAAGTCCTCGGACGACCGAACTCCTCTCACTTCCACACCAGAACAATTGGCGCCCACCATGGGGCCTGATCTTTATTGAACTAACCCACTTACTTTCACCACTTCTCTCTCTTTTCTTGTGCTCTTTTTTGGTGTTGCAGGAACCAATCATGTCTGATAACGAAAATCCTCCGATCACACAAGAACTCCTCGACCTCTTCAATGCCATGAGGGAGGAGATTCAAAAGCTCAAAAATGAGCGAGCTGACAAGAATAAGAAAGAGGGAAACAAACCTCACAAGGAAATCGAAGACGACGACGAGGACGCCAACACTAATGGGGTCCTTAAGACTAGATGGAGCAAGGCTCTCTCGAAAGAGATTATGGAATTCGAAATTCCATTGAATTTCACTCTGCCGACCACTCTGAAGCCCTATAAAGGGGTTGGAGACCCCATTGTGCGCGTCACCAAGTTCGAAAACATGATGATCCTTACCGGTGCTTTTGACCAAATCTTATGTCGTTCATTTCCTAGTTTTCTTGACGGTGCTGCACTGCTTTGGTTTTCTTCTTTGCCTGCAGGTTCAATCAACTCTTTTCAGGAGCTCTCCGACCAGTTCGTCAACCACTTCGCCGCTTCGGCGATCTACAAACATGACTCCGATTACCTGAGCACCATCAAACAAGGCCAGCATGAAAGCCTACGTGACTACATGGAGAGATTCCAAGAATTCGCCACAGAGATTCCAAATCTCGACCCAAAAGTCCACCTTCATGCACTCAAGAGTGGGCTTCGGAAGCAAGGACAACATGAATCCCTGTGTGATTACTGACGAGGTTTAACATGATTGCCATGGACATACCAAACCTACATACGAAAGTATTCCACGCACCGAAGAGTTGACCGTATACTCCAAGAGACAATTTCAATGGTTAAGCCGAAAACACTAGCCGAGTTCTGCGAAAAGGTAGTAGGTAAAACAGAAATCGAAGAGCTAAGGCAAGCACATCGAGTAGACAAACTAGACAACAACAAAGACAGTTCCAAACTCTTCAACAAGAAAACAATGATAGTAAGGATAATCGCAAGCCATTTAAACTAACTCCTAAATTTGACTCTTACACGAAATTTAATACAAAATGGGAGGACATTATTAAGGAAATCCTGAACTCCAAGCTCATCAAGCCACCTTCCTAAGCAAGCACATATCAAGACCAAAAGTTTGTGGACAAAACCAAGCATTGCGCATTCCATCAGAAGCTTGACCGTCAGGGACTCCTAGACAAACATGTGGACGTCCTAATTCAAAAGGACACATCCAACCAAGAAACCGAAGATGCAACGAACATGAAGAGGTCAAATACAGATCCTCCCATCCAACCTACAGTAGTCATAAACTGCATTTCAGGAGGTTTTGCTGGGGTGGACAATCCATCTATGCGGCGAAACGCACATATAGATCCCTAATGGCCATTGAGGGTGGAAACCGACTTGATAATTTTCAACCAGATATAGGTGCTATGACTTTTGAACGTTCTTATTTAGGATTTAGGGTTTAGGGTTTAGGTGCATTTGGTATTGAATATTGGAGAATTGGGAGTTAGTATTATATTTGATGGACAAAAATTAAAGCTAAAATTTTAATTTTAGTACTTTTAAAAAGTGAAAAATGAAAGACTAGAGACATGATAATTTGGATCTAAACATTCTCAAGAAACTTTAGGATTCATGTTAATGGCATACCAATAATTTATTATGATAATATTAGTGTTGTTTTATTATTCTCAAATCTTATTCTTTATATAACAAAACATTTTGAATTAGAACTTTATTTTATTAGAATTTATTGATTTACGATATAGAGTTTAAGGTTTATGATTACAAATTATATAACTCATTTCTAGTCATGACTAAAATTTGAACTCAATTCACTTTTTTAAACAAGACATGCATAGATGATGCAGAAGGTGACTGGAGCTTCAGAAGACTTGCATCATGAAGGTAGAAGAAAAAAATTAAAAAATAAAGAAGTCAAGAAAAACATAATAATTAAAGGGGGTGTGTAGTATCTTACAGGAGTAATACTTATGACATTCTATAATCATGAAAAAATCAAAGAAAAAACAAGAGAGCAATTTCCAGTTCTGAATCATATTACCCTCCTCGTCTTTGTGAATGTGTCTTGTTTAGCTCCTTTCTCATATTCATCTTCTGCTCCATATTTTAACCTTTAACAGCACCTGATTAATGGCATCTTCAACTCTTACCTTGTTACTCCCGAATATCCTTTCATTTCTTACATTTCATGTTGTCCAAATAATTGTGGAAAAAGTAATACCCTATTTACTCTTAGAGTCATTTGGTACTTTACAGTTCATTCAAGACTCAAAACAATCCTTCTCGCACCCTAGTCAGGCCCAATTTATGCTCCAAGAATTCGGTAGATAACACCAAAGGTTCCATGCAAATTTACACACAAAGAACAGATGGAACATAGTTTTAAAGAAAAACATAACGATATCATAAAGCTTTGAAAATTTTGTTTTATTTTGCACGACGTCACTGCAAAATATTTTTTTTTAAAACCCCTTTAGGATTGCTTTTATAATAATAATAATAATAATAATAATAATAATAATTGTTTTACAGACTTCTAACCACTTTGATGACAAAACAAGAAATCTTTGTATCGATCCGTTCTAATGATCTGGGAGTGGAATCCAACTCCTCAAAGAGTCTCGTTTACAACTTAATTTTGTGCTTAAGCAAAGGAGTTGCAATAGAAGAGTAAGTGACAATGCTTTGATAAGAATAATACTTTAAAATCTTTCTCAGAATTTCGAAAGATGACAAACATGAAGAACAATCCTTCTCAGAAATTCGAAGAATCGTTTTACAGAATTGATAATCGAAAAATTAAAGATAATGCTTAAAGTAAATTGCATGAAGTGTAATTAGACTAGAATGTAAATTCGACAGAAATGGAAATATGGAAGGAACCTTACTCAGAAAGTAACTCGAAACAAGAACAGAAAGTCTCTGGGATGTGAAATTGTTGAAGTGTGTTTCTGAGAGTAAAATTCCAACCCTTGGAACGAAGACCTTGTCTTCTATATATAAGCATGGTCGACCAATCCTCTCGGGCCACGTCGGATAACCGCTCAAAACCGTCACGCTTTCACTGGCCCCTTCGATCACCTGCCACGTGTCCATGCTTCGACACCCTTTCACTATTTAGGTACAAGACACTTCGATCGCCTTTCTTCTAGACTTAGCCTCAAAACTCACTTATTTTTTTGTCTTTAGTCACTTCCTTCGACAAACTTTCTTTGCTCTTCGATATCTCTACATCGAGACAAAGATCGGGGTCGATCCTTCGAAACTCTTCTTGCTACTCGATGCTGCCTATTTTTGATTAACAAATTGCCCCCTCAAGATCGAAGCGGCTTAAAATCGAGATCAACGCTTTCGATCTTGGCAATTATTATCCGAAAAGCGGGGTCAAATTCAAATTTCAAAAACCCAAATTTTCGTTTGTAATTTTAAAATTTGAATTTCAAAAATAGCGAAATTTTTGGAGAATTCAAAAATAAAAAATTAAAGGAAAATAACTTTACCTTCTTCAACATGCTAATACTGCTTGGGTTTCGTGGGCTTTCGGGCTTGCCACAACCCAGAGTCATCATCTTCCTTGGCCTATAAATACTAGGCCTGAGACCCACATTTCACTTTTCCTTCAACCCCTTTTTCTACATTTTTCTTCTACCTTTCCTTTATCTGCGTTTCTCCATCTTCTTCGGCAATCAAGCACGAGCTCCGCCACCTTGGCTAAAGCTTTTCTGGCATTTGGCAACAACGATCAACCCTATCATCTTTCCCGCAACGACGACAGTAAGTACCCCTTGTCGTTCTTTATCTTTTCAAGTTTTCTTATTTAATTATTAGAGAAGGAAGACTTGCATGATAACTGGGGAGTCTGTGATAGGTTTCGCTAGATATAGGAAGATGAACAATTCCTCCCTATTTATCGGTATTTATTATTTATTCCTTATTTTATATGCATATAGTAAAAAATGACTGCTCCTTCGAAGTCAACATCTTCGAAACCAAAGAAAGATGTTTCTAAGTCGACGAGAACCCAAAAAGCTTCGTTGGCGATCATCTACAACGAGCATGACACCATCATTGAGGACCCAGATGATCGTCATAACCCAAACAACATTCTTTTTCCTTTTATCATCGAGGAAAAAACATATTGTTTTGTTAGTCTTTTATTGCCTAAGGATCAAGAGAAAGCAGTCGAGACCTTCATCCCTATAGCTGAAGGTCGAGAACTTTTGATTGCTAAGGACATTTACACTCAAAACTTCCTCAAGGTCAAGTCCTTCCGTAACGATCCAAAAACCACCTTTCGAGGCGTTGATCTTTTCAAAGGGTGGTATGATCGAGTTGCTCCTTCCTACGTCGATTTCTGGAAGGCGCACCAGTTCTATGACCTTATGCGTCTTTCGACGCAAGGTATTAAAGTTCACCATTCGATGATTGGGGTCATGGACTTTTTCTGGAGCACAACCACCAACTGCTTGCACCTTCCGTGTGGGATGGTTGGGCCAACTTTGTATGACCTAACAGTCATCACTGGTCTACCTCCCGATGGTGTTCTTTTTACCCATGGCTCGAAACCATCGGAGGAATACAACGTGAACTTCTTGAAGAATAGTTATGGAGAGTTCATAACTAACAATATGGGGGCGAAAGGCACTAAAGTCTCCGAAGATGAGCATGTTGCTTTCCTCTGTTACTAGCTCAATGTTGTAATTTTTTGTTCGAGGAGCATCACCATGTCTCAAGCCTACTTACCTCTTGCGGCACTCATCCATGAGAGTAAGCAAACGAAACAACGATTATGTCTCAGCAAGCTCATTTTGAGTAATATTTACTTTGAAATGAGTGAAATGGTTGACACTCTTCGAGATGGATATTGGCTTAACGCTGGTGGCCCGATGTGGTTCGCACAGTTGTGGCTAAATGTCGTATTCCATAGATACTTGCCACTCGATGGGGAAGCACCTCCGATAACTAATGTCGAAGGTTATCTTCTTGCTAAATGCTCTCCAGTCTTTGCGTCGGCCGATTCAGTGACTGGCAACTTTTGGTTGATGTTCAAGAAATTTCTGGGAGCCAAGAATTTTGTTGATGATGAGAGGATTTGCTTAGGACCCTTTTCAGATCGAAGCTCAGACAAATCCCGGTATCGATCAACCAGGTTCGAAGCGAACCATCCCAAAGAAAAAATTCAAAAGGCCAGCAACCTTGTCTGGCCAGAATTTTTATGTGAGCAGCTTCTCCCAGTCAGTTTCCCCCATCACTACAAGGAGTGTTTCGAGGTGAGGCTCCATGCTCCTCATATCATGGCACGTTAGCTTGGTTTTGCACAAGCAAATCCGGCTCCTTTGTCGATGGTCGAAGCAGAGCAAGCTTATCGACTTAAGATCGACTCCTTGGATGGCCTTATGGCTGTATTGGCAACCAATGAAGATCGCAAACGCCAATACAGTCCCTTCGAGTGCGAAACGTGCACCCTGGTCACCCGTGAGTTCAACGTGTGTTGGATCTCATATTACAAAAAATTTGCACGCCCTTTCAATGTGATCAAGGCGGGGGCTGATAAGTTACTGGCTATGGACCAACCTCAACGTCCAAAACCGCCCCCAAAGCGGAAACTCGATCCCGTGGGGCCAGCAAAGAAAACCACCAAGGTTATTTCCAACCCTTGCCTACTCTAAATACATGTACCTTTTAACTAATCAATTCGAAAACATGTACTTACATATACTGGTCTTTGTTTTCAGAAATCCAAGAGCGAGAAAGCATCCACTTCGACCAAGGTCTCGAAGGCAAAAGCTTCTACAGTGCCCCCAGCACCTACACCTCCGATCACTCAGACCACCAATCCTGACCTTTTGACTGTACAATCTGATGCTTCTTGTGGGACCAAGATTTCAGAGGTAAATGAACTTTTGAAAGAACTTTAATTTTCTTTCGACTTTTTCTTAATCGAATCATTCTTTAATATGATGAGGTCACTTTGTAGGACGAACAACCACCTCCAAAGAAGCGTATCCAGAAGAGAACCAAACCAACGCCGTTGATAACAGAGTCGACTTCGTCAGACAGCACCTCGACGCAATCCAAGAGGATCTCCCCAATTTCTCATCGACCCAACTCGCCTATCATCGACTTAGCTAAAGCTGATGGGAAATCGAAACCAAAAAACAAAGGTGAGGGTCTCAATGAGTCTTCCTCCGATATAAGCATTGGGATCCATATCGAGGCTGGTGCTGCAAAAAAGGACAAGTCTGATCCGAAGCCAACTTCTTCCCATGACTCTGGCGACTTGTTATTAGACTTGGAAAGTCTTGTTGCCGAGCTCCACAAAGCCGCCTCGGATACTCTAATCGAGAAAATTGGGCATTCGGACTCGATCAGCAAGTCTGTTTAGCAAGTTGTTCAGCAAGAGGCTGAAAAGGCTATCGAGGAGGCCGTTATCGAACGGCCTCCTACTCCTATTGCTCAACACAGCCTAAATACTGAAGTCCTGGATGCCCTTTGCTGGCTAATCGACCTCCTCAGCGCTCCAATCGAAGAAAATGTGAACCATGATGAGGTTCAAAAGAAAACCAAACTCATCACTTCTTACTTCCAAGCTCACTCCATCCCTGAGGAGGTAGCGCCTGTCGAAGCTATACCCTTGTTGGTGAAGAACCTCCTCAATACTTCTTCAAACGCAAGGAAGTGTTAAAATCGAGCTGTGGACCTAGGCAAGGACCTGAAGCTGTTCGGCAAGTCGACCTCTGACTATAACAAATTGAAGACTCAGCTCAGCACCGAAATTGACTCAGCTAATGACAAGCTCTCGAGGCTTAACCAACAGAAGACAAAGCTTGAAGAGGAGTTGGCATCGATCCAACGTAAGATTAAGGAGGTAGAGGATCAGAAGAAGAAACTCGAAGGTCCTCTCAATTGCTCCAAGCAAGGCCTGTCGAAGATTGATAGCAAGCTTTCATCGGTTGCTAAACAAAAAGAAGAAACTAAAGAGCAGTTGGCTGATATTAAACAGGCTGAGAAGGATGAGCTGGCGCTTCATGAGAAATTTCTGGAGTCTCAGAAGTCAACGAGACAGGCTCTCAAAGACATTCTCCATGAATATACTAGCTAGTGTCTTAGGCTAGTTTCGATTCACTTCTCTTTGTAATTATTTTGACTTTGTTGGTATACGCGTTTATTGGTATACGCGTTTTGAACTCATTATCTTTTGTTTTGGTTTCGACTATTACATGCTTATGTGCTGCATATCTGCCTTAAACTGCTTTAAATATTTCCCATTAATCGACTTAACTATCTCGCCTGTTTGGATTTGACTAAGTTGATACACATTACAATCGAAAGCTTTAATTACTTGATAAGGTCCTTCCCAATTTTGGGACCACTTACTGTAAACCCTCGATTTCTTTTCCATTGGAAAAATGACTTTCATGACTAATTCACCTAATTAAAATACCTTAGAATGCACACGACGATTCTAAGACTTAGCAATATTTTATTTTTGTCGAACAATTGCCTCCAATGCTCGAATTCGATCATTATCCAACTCGTCTAATTCGTCAAACATTGCATTCTAATAATCCTCTACTGGCATATCATTTTGCCTTAAAATTCGAATTGTGTTCAAATTAATTTCGAGAGGTAACACTGCATCGTGTCCATATACCAGCTTATAAGGCGTGGTGTTAATCAAACCTCTGGGGGAGTTTCGATATGCCCATAAGACTTGACTTAGGTTTCGTGCCAATTTCGAGGTTTAGATCCTATATGCTTTTTTAACAATCCAATTAAGATTTTATTGGCTGCTTCGACTTGGCCATTTGCTTGTGGATAATAAGGAGTCGAAGTAGTCATTCTGATTCCTCTTGATTCTGCAAAATTGGATACTCTTCTTCCGACAAACATTGTACCCTGATCGGTACTTAAAGTTTGGGGAATTCCAAATCGATGTATAATGTGTTCTTCGATGAAATCAATTATCGCCCCTTGGGTAACCTCTACCAAAGGTATATCTTCTACCCACTTTGTGAAATAGTCAGTAGCAACCAAAATAAATTTATGAGCCTTCGATGACGATGGATGGATCATTCCAATTAGGTCAAGGGTCCACCCTCGGAATGACCAATGTTTGATAACCGAATGCAACTCAGACGAAGGTACTTGCTGAATAACACCATGCTTTTGGCATTCTTGGCACGACTTGGCATACTCAATGCAATCTTTGATCATAGTAGGCCAATGCACTCGATCCCGTCTGAGTGTCCATTTCATTTTTTCTCCTGCCTGATGAGCTCCACATATACCTTCATGCACTTCACCCAACGCAATCAAGGCTTGTGACTTCCCAAGACAAGTCATCAGATTGCCATCAGGACTTTTCTGATACAGCTCATTGACTATGACAAAAAATTTCATCGATACAAGTTTAATCTTTCGATCAACTGCAATACTTGGATTCAGTAAGTACTCCGTAATTGGTTTTCTCCAATCGTCATCGTCCCAATCATCTATGACTAGAACATCTTGATTACTAGCTGGAACTAATATTGTGTCTATAGTCAAGAATATTTTTAACGTATCTGTTGATATTTGATAACGTGATGCTATCTGTGCTAATTCATTGGCCTCTTCGTTATCGACTCGAGGAACATGAATCAACGACACCTCCCGAAATGACACTAATATCTCCCAAACTAGGTTCAAATATTTTTGCAAATGATCATTTGCACAATGATAATCTTTCGAAATTTGTTTCAAGACCAATTGAGAATCTCCTATGATCCTAACATCTCGAACACTCTTGGAAACTAAAATTTCCAAACCTGCGATTAGCGCCTCATATTCCGTAGCATTATTGGAGCACTCAAATTTCAATTCGAAAGCATATCTCGAAGGTATTCCATCAGGGGACACAATCAAAATTCCTACCGCAGCTCCATTTTTATGCTTAGAACCATCAAAATACAGCTTCCACGGCTCGATTCCTACAAAATGTGCCCCCTGGTCATTGTGGCTTTCAGGAGTATCGATCAAGAAATCCGCAATGACCTGTCCTTTAACGGCGATGGAATGGATATACTTTAGATCAAACTCCGTTAAAGCAAGCATCCACTTGCCGATACATCCACACAAGATGGGATATGACAACATATACTTCACGAGATCAGTATTATCCATAACATGAACTGTACATGCCACCAAATAATACTTAAGTTTCGTGCACGCGTAAAATAATGATAAACAAAGACATTCGACAGGGCTGTATCGGGTTTTGACATCAGTGAGTACTCGACTAAGGTAATATATAGCATGCTCTCGACCTTCGTCATCATCCTGAGCAAGCATGCAACCGATGGTCGAACTTGAAGCAGCTACATAAAGCTTAAGAGGAACTCCAAATTTAATAGTAGCCATGACAGGAGCATTGGCCAAATGCCTTTTAATCGAGTCGAACGTAGACTGATGTTCTGAAGTCCAAGCGAAATCAGAATCAGATTTTAACTTTACCAAAGAAGCAAAAACGCGAGTGCCCCCACAAAGGTTAGAAATAAATCGACGCAGGAAATTTACTTTTCCCAAAAAAGACTGAACTTTTTTTTTGTCGTAGGGGAGGGTAAATCAATGACGGCTTTGGCCTTATTTGCATTGATAGCAATACCCTTTTTATGAACCAAAAACCCTAACAAATTTCCTGCAGAAACACCAAAAGCGCATTTCAAAGGGTTCATCTTCAACCCTTTTCGACGCATAGTAAGAAAGGATTGTCGCAAATGACGCAAATGGTCATCGATCCGAGCTGACTTAACGACAATGTCATCGATATAAACATCCATGAAATCACCAATATACTCATGGAAAATGGCATTCATAGCACTTTGATATGTGGCCCCAACATTTTTGAGACCAAAAGACATCATGACCCACTCGTAAGTACATAAAGCGCCTGGACATCGAAATGCTATTTTCGACACGTCCACCTCAACGATGTAAATCTGATTATATCCTGAATACCCATCCATAAAACTTAAAATTTCATTACCTGCTGCAGAATCAACTAGCATGCCTACTACTGGCATGTGATATTCATCCTTTGGGGTGGCATTGTTCAAATCACGAAAGTCAATGCAAACTCGAAGTTTGCCATTTTTCTTCATGATTGGGACAATATTAGACACCCCATCGACATAGCGTGCTGTTCGAATAAACTTAGCTTTTAATAATCGTTTAGAGTTTTTGGTTTAGGGTTTGGGATTTTGGGGTTTGGGGTTCGGGGATTGGGGGTCGGGGGTTCGGGGGTCGGGGGTTCGGGGGTCGGGGGTTCGGGGTTCGGGGGTCGGGGTTCGGGGTCGGGGGTCGGGGGTCGGGGGTTCGGGGGTTCGGGGGTTCGGGGTTCGGGGTTCGGGGTTTCGGGTTTCGGGGTTCGGGGTTCGGGGGTTTCGGGGGTTCGGGGGTTCGGGGGGTCGGGGTTCGGGGGTTCGGGGGGTCGGGGGGTCGGGTTTAGGGTTTAGGGGTTCAGGGTTCAGGGTTCAGGGTTTAGGGGTTCAGGGTTCAGGGTTCAGGGTTCAGGGTTCAGGGTTCAGGGTTCAGGGTTCAGGGTTCAGGGTTCAGGGTTCAGGGTTCAGGGTTCAGGGTTCAGGGTTCAG
>JASCZI010060487.1:22027-35597 GCA_036250425.1 Stylosanthes scabra
ATTTTAAATTTTTAGAGAAAGTGGTTTCGATAGCTCCACATTATCAAGAGTTTTTTCACCAATTGAGAGATTGATGAAAGTGATTAGTGAGTCACATGATGATCATCCATGTGATACTTGAAGTTTTCGACTATCAACAATGGTGATGGGAATGATGAAGGTGATGAGTCATGATTTTGTTGCATGTCTCTCATGGATATATGTATATGTTTTAGGTTTGAATGTGCAGTTTTGGTCTTTTGGAAACGTGGACGGGTATGCTTTGAATTTTGGATCTTTGTGTTTTAATAATAGCACCAAAGTAGGTGTAAACCCTATACCCTAAACCAGTAAGTTTTTTTTTTATATAAAAAAACAAATTGTGATGAATTTATATACTTTTTAGAAGGAAAAAAAATGCTAAATAAGTTTCTAGAAATTTGCAAAATATTGTAATATTGACGCATTTTATCCTTCCATATAACTCGTTTTTACTTGGTAATTATTTTTAATTACCTCACAGATTTGCAAGTCCATTACACAATTTTTTTTAAGAATTAACCTTGTATTTTCTTAGAGAGTAGTTATAAATTATTGCAAATGTTTTCAAAAGTCCATTTGTTTTTTAATTTTCTTTCAGATTTTGAATATGGAAAGTGTAGTTTCTAAAAATTTTAACAATGGGTAGTTCTTTTAATTTTGTATTGACAGGCGCAATGATATTTGTTATGCTGTCTTGGTGGCACAATCACGTATACGTAAAGACTAAAAGGATTTTGAAATGCTAAAAAAATAATAACTCAAAATTATTTTATATTTAGTTTAATATCTCTAATTATATATTTATTAAATCTAAAATTATTTAAATATTATAATGATAATTAATCTAATTTTCTATTATCTCCTAAATACTTTTCAAAAAATTAATTGGCACTAAGTCGCTATAATACTACAAATAAAAATAAAAACTTAATTGGTGTTGTAGCGTCAGAAATCAAAATCGATACTATGTCAATATATTGATTGTTTATTAATTTTTATTATTTTAATTTCCAACAAAACTATATTAATAATAATTAAGCTTTTTTTTATGAAAGATACGTTGGGAAGCGATTCAAACCAAAAATCTCTACTAGAAAAAGGAGAGTGATGTCATTTCATTGGCAATAATAATTAAGCTTTTGCCTTCACTATCCGAAACTCAAAATCACCAATCTTATTAAACCCCTTGATTGAAGGGCAAAGCTTACCTACCAACAACAACTGATTACATATTAAGGTGTGAATGCAAACGCAACTTACAACACACCAAGTAACATGGTTGAGTCCGTTGATGTCTTCACTTCATGCCACTTGATCGATGACTTGAAGTTATACTCAATAAAAGAAACCTTTCAAAAGTTATTAACATAAGAAAACATATTCTAGAATTTAATTTTCACAAATAAAACTGATCTCGTTGCATGCTATATATATAGAGGCACGTTTTAGGCATATCTATCTCGTATATATACATGGTACTCAAATTACCTGTAAGAACAAGTTTCAGCATTTTGTTTGTAAAGAGATTTGTGTATTTGTGCGCATTAGTTTAAACAACATCATGTTTGTTTAAAAATATAAATTGTCCAAAAACACATATATTAATAAATTTTAGATTTATTTTATTTATTTATTTAAAAAATCATATACATATAGGAGTGACAAAATTAGCATAGATATAAAGGACAATTTTTATTATGGAGAGGAAATGTGGTTAATAAAATGAAAATGTAAGCATAAATTTATTTTAAAATATTAACAAAAATTAAATGACACATTTTCTAAGATAAAAATTTAGTCTTTTATAATTTAAATTTCCATCTCTTCATATTTTTTCTCTTAATTGTAGTATGCATGTGTACATGGCTCACATGGGATGTTGTGGACATATGGCGTCACATTGAGATTCGAGAAGAAAACCAACCCAACAATTGTAGTCCTTATGTTGTAGTAGTATTCGACCAATTTGCACGGTTAGAGGTGCATGCAATTGCAAATGGCAACTAACCAAACCATGAGAGCTAAATGTCCTTTAATTGAATGAGTTAGATCAAATCAACCTAACATGAACGATGGAACTTGTCCCTAAGATAAGATAAAACATCCTATTTGGCATATGATGAGTAGCCATCCATCTTATCACTTTCAAATGTAAATACAATTTAAGGAGTATTACAAAATCAGTACAAGTTTTTATTTATTTTTTAAATAATTAGTCTTTAATGTTTAAAAGTTTTGACTAAAAATAGTTAAGAATAAATATTGGATTACTAACCATTATAAATTAAAATGATGATTGGCCTTAGCTTCTTTCGTACAATATATCGTTAGAGGAGCTGCTAAAATTTGTGGTATTTTTTTTTAAACGACCCATATGGTAAACTTCTTCGATATTCACCCAACCAACTATTATGATAATAAACTATGTTACGAAATTAATATTAGGGAGTTCTTAGAAAATCAATAAATTCAATTAAAAGTTATCATCGAAAACTGATCAAACTTATTATTTGAAACTGATACAAGTTATTATCCGAAACATAATATAATTATCATCTGTAACCCTAAATCATTACCAACACAATTATTATCCGAAACAGATTCAATTTATCATCCAAAACAAAGTACAATTATCATTTGTAACCTCATCACCACCACCACCACAACCGCAAGAAGAAGAAGAGGCAGTGGCGTGGGTGGTAGTGGCTTCTTTGTGGAGAAGAGACGGCGGTGCAGTAGCAATAGCAGTAGCTTCTTCATTGTGGCTTCTTCGCACAAAGAAAAAGAAGAGGCGCGATGGCGGCGCCTGCGACACGGGCGGGGTAGCAACAAGAAGAAGAGGAAGAGGCGGTGGCCGTCTTCGCACAAAGAAAAGAAGAAGAAGAGGCATGGCGATGGCAGCGACAACGGCAAAGAAGAAGAAGGCGGTGGCAGTAGTGCAAATGACGGCTGCGGCGGCATGGTATTAGTGGCGATGGGCAAAGAGAAGGGGCTAGGGTTAGGGTTTCACCCTATGACTCGTGTGCAAAGAATAGAGTTAGGGTTAGAGTTCAAACTTCAAAGTTAATATTGAACATTTGATGATAACAAACATTAGTTGGGTTATGGATTAATAGTCCAAATGTGTTAGTGTTTTTTGATGTGTGTATCTAGAGTTGTAGGCCCAAATAAATATAACAGTCAAAGTGGTTGGACTAGATTCAAAGTCTTGGAGATTAAGTAACGTTCATAAATGAAAGATTTGAAAATCATCATGTACTTTGATAGCAAGCATAAAATCAACGCACGAGTGACCAACAAGTAAGAATTGACGGTCCTTAATCAAATCTTCATGTCATCAAGTCAAGTTCAACTATAAATAGAGAAGGATTTTCAGCAGCTAAAGCACATAACTACAATACATTTTCTTATCTTTTCAAGAGAGCTTAAAGCTTTATTCTTCTCAATTTGTTTTCTTGCTTAGCCTTAATTTTGCTTTATCACACATATCATAAAAGGCAAAGTGAGAGGTTCAAAAGCCATATATTTATTCTGTGAGAGTTACAACTAGGTTGTTAGTTGTGAAGAAATTCCTAAGCGAGTGAAGCTTAGGTGTGAGAGAAAAAGTCTTAAGTGAATGAAGCTTAGGTGTTGTTAGTCTTGAGAGTGGAATGTGTTCTCAAGCATTGGTATTTGTACTTGAACAAAGTATAATGGAAATTCTACCATTGTGAGTGGTGGAGACTGGACGTAGATCTCAAGTGGGAAGATCGAACCAGTATATATCGTGGAGTCCTTCTTCTACTCTATCTCTTTTAAGTTTGTTTGTTGTTTTATTGTTAAGAGAAAAAACCGGGTTTTATCTCCTAATTCCACTGCAATTTTATCTTTTAATTTGAAATTTGTTTTGCATTCCTTGATTCACCCCTCTCAAGGAATCTTCATCTTGTATACTTTCTATACATTCCTTATGATAATACAGAAAAAATAAATAAATATTTTTTCTTCCTATGATTTGGGTGAAAATAAAAATTGCCCTTAAAATTTTAAACGAAAAAATATATATTAAGATTCTTAATAACCTCTTCAATTATAATTTAATATATAAGATTTTATCTTTATTTTTCGATATAAAACTAATATTTTTTAAGATATTTTTTTAATTACTATTTTTAACTTCCTATTAATGAAAATTATGCTTTTCTGTTAAAAGAAAGTATTATGGTAATATAAATAAATAATACGAGAGTATTATTAGTGGGGGCATTATTTTTAGTGTTAAAGAAGTAAAAGTAAAAAAATATAAGAAATGATTAATTATTATTGATTTAAGCGCACGTAAGATAAAAAGAAAGTGTTAACTACCTAAATTTTTTAATATAAATATACTCTGAAATTTAACTATTATATATTTCTCTATATTATTTTATATTATTAATAATATATTTTTTACTTCAATATATATATTATTCAGATAACTTAGTTTATTTAATTAAAAATAATGTTATTTACACATTTTTTTTTTAGACACTGACTTATATCAATATAAAAATATAATTATTATAAATAGATAAAAAATAAAAGATAATTAACAAATTAATTATTTTATTTTATATGAGTGTAATTTAATATCTACTAAAGGAATGCGTGGTAACGGACCTTTAATTAAATGTTGGTTTTTACATACATGTATATACATGTAAATCTCGAATCTACAGCTCACATAAATGAAATTTTTTTTTGAAGTTACACCCTAACACGTTCTCACTCTCCTCTTCCCATGAGTTCCATATACTACTTCCTACAAACAACTAAAATTTATTTAAATTCGGTATACTTTTTAAGCAAGGCATAGATAAGTACCACTGAACCAAACCTTGTAGTGCAACTCATGTAATAGTTGGTCATAACTCTTAACCAATACATACATTTCCACATGCTCCTTCAAATTGGTCAATTGGGTCAATTTTGCATATTTTCGTCGGCCCATAACAATTTACAAAAGTGTTTTTTTTTTCTTTTAATTTAAGTTTATATGATTATTCGATATAACTACCGACTTCTTTAAAAATCAGATAAATAGAAAATAATTAAGTTGAACCACAATCATATAAAAAGGCAGAAAACCTGTTAACAAAATTGAGACGTTTAAAATTAGATTAAAATGGCATATATAAATAATAACAAACACACATTATCGATTTTAGAGTAGCGTTTGATTTAAAGTATTAATACAGAAAATGAGACTGAGATTCAATATCTTATTTGAAAGTTAGAGCGAGATTATAATCAAAATTTCAGTATTAATTTGTCGCTAAAATTTCAATCCCTTTAATATTTTTAAAACAGTAATACTAAATGTAACATTATACACATCTATATACACCATTTAGTAATACGGAAATATACATAGAAATTTTTCTGTATTAATATTTACATTTTTCTATCTTGTTAAATGATATGTACGGATGTGTATAACGGTACACATAAATTAATTCTTTTAAAAAATAGAACACTTAAAATTTAAAATTTTTTAAATTAAGACTAAAACATTAATAATTTTTTTCTTCAAATACACATATTTAACTTTTAAAATTTCAATTTTAACCCTTAATTCTTTTTTTCACTAATTAGTCTCGGCTTTAATTTTGTTTTAAATTAAATGCAATGTACAAACTTAATTAATCTCAATTTCTAATTTCTAGAATCTGTCTCCTTGTCGCTATTTTTCTTCTAAACGCAACCATGTGACGTAGGTCCACTAATTAGTTAAAGACGGAATTCATAGGCGGTGATTTTTAATTAAAAGTAACCCTTAGCTTATCCAAACAAATTATTTTCGTATACAATCTTTAAAAGTTAAATCCGTAAAAGTTAGTTACGATTTAAGAAACACAAACCGCTATCTATATTTGCCGACCTACCTTGTTATCACAACCATTTACTTCTTCTATGTATAATAATCAATCACATTTTACTTAGAAATTAAAACTACAGGTAGATATAATAAGTATTAGCTAGTACGTGTCGATGAATCAGCTTATTGTTTATGATCTAGTAGGTTCAACCGATGATGAACATACAATAACTACCTCACCTTGAATTGATATCACAAAAGATGAGTCCTGAAGCAGATTGAAGGGCAACCCCTGATCTGATATGTGATAACCCATGTAATGTAATGTAACCATGACGTGTGTCGGAATATGCATTGCAGGTGATTCAGATATGCCATAATGATGTTATTAATGTCTGAGGAATCATATATAGCATAGCATTGCTGGTAGGGAATTAGGCTAAGATGTCATAATCGATGTACAACAAAGCAATCATGGATGGGGCTCCCTCAAAGACATAGGGCAGCGCCTTTCGGAATCTGTATGTTTCCACCTTAATTAGCTTACCATCTAATTAAATTTGTGTTTCAATCAATTTTAGATTCGACAATCTAATAAATTATTTTCGCTGGAAGTTCTAGAGTTATTCGCGTTTGATAAATTCATCTTTATTTTCGTTGCTTTTAGAGTAAAAGCCATTTTCGATCTTTGACACATTCATGGAAAAGACTAAGAGATCTTCAATCATTTTTAATTATAATTATCCAATTACTAAAATTGTTAGGGACCGATTTCATAATAAAAAATGGTTAGATATTGCTTAGTACTTTTCATAAATGTTCAAGAATCAAAAAGGACTTTTATTCTTTCTTTTAATCAAAATTTTAATACGCATTAAAAATAAGCCTTTAACAAATGTTATTATAACAAAATTACACTTTATTAAGAAAGGGGTGGAAACTCACTTAAAGTTATCTTTGTGTAAAGTTATTATTAGTAGATACCTGATCCAAAAAAATTTTATAGTGCAAGAAAAATAATATATACTATTCTAAGAAAATATAAACGACAAAATATAAGTTTATATCGGTTATTATAATATAAAAAAGAAAAAATACATTAATCATTAATTTTCTTCTATTTAAATTTTGAAGGTATTTATCTTCTAGTTTTTATAAATATTCTAAATTAGTATAATTTTTATTATAATTATTATCAACAATTCCAATTTCAATTCCAAGTTTCAATATAAGAAATAAGGCGAATTGAAACCGTAAAGTGCTACTTTTATATTTCAATAAGCAAACACAATTACACAAACACATATTGAACACTATAAGAAATATTAATACTACCGATGGCCGTATTAACGACCAATTCAGTTATTCATATAAACTGACGAACAACAATAAGACAAACGGAAATAAATAAAATAATAAGAATTAATAAACTGAGAATAAAATAAAATATATAAAATCACGGAGAGAATAAAAAATAGATTAATACCTAAATTATTGTTGAATAGTCGAATTGAAATTTGCAATTAAAATAATAAAAAAAATCATAAAAATATAAACTATGAAGAATGAAGAGAACCAAAGAGTGGAGAGATGGGAGAATAAAATGGAAAAATAATTATAAAGTATCAAAAGAGTATTAGGGAAATTAAATAGAGTTATTCAGTATTATTTATTGACCAACAAAAATATAGGATTGTGACCAAATAATAAAAAACTTTAAATTTTACTATTAATTTGAGATTTATTTTGATAGAAAATAATTTGTTAAAAAAATATAATGATAAAAATGATGGAAAATAAAAAAAAAAACAAAGAGATAAAATTATAATAAAAAACAAATAAAATTAGTAGGACAATTAATTTTTTCAAATGAAAGCATATTATATACTATTAAATTTTTTGTTAGAGAAATTAGAAAGCTAGTGGGGCAAGTGACCCCTCATTGTTGTGAGTGGGTCCGGCCCACATTATAAGATAATTTGATATATTTCATTAAATTGCGATTCAACAATTTTCAACTATCAACTTTATATGAAATTATCTATATGTGAATATCTATTCTTAAAAAAAATCACTATAAGAAAGATTTATTCCCTTTCAAAACATCGAAGGGAATAATTTATCTTATATAAGAGTAATTACTAATTATTAAGGACTTATAAAGGGGAAAAAAATTTGGGACCAAATATTCAATTTATGTATTTAAAATACTTCGCTACTATAAAATTTATGTATTTAAAACACTATAACGTAGCTTATTTTTTGGCTAAGAGAAGCGCTTTGGGAGAAAAAAGTCATGTAACAGTGTCAATTGGGCTCGCCTCATAGGGCCTTGGCCCCATAAGAAAGGGGCAAACTCAAACTAGGCCCCATGGCATATTGGGCCACCTATTTAAAAGGCCCTATGGGCCAAAAGCCCACGTGGGCCAAAGGGCCTAGGGCCAACCCACGATGTAAGATTCAAATTTTACGCTAAAGTTAAAATAATAAGGAGAAACTACAATAATAGTTAATTACTGAATAAAGTGGTAACTAGAATAAAAACCTGTACACCTAACTTAAAAGTTTGGCCCAAAGTGGGCCAAACATAGCAAAAGAGCAAAATTGCCTTTAAGCTTAAATAAAAGAAAAACAAGACTCATCACTAGTGTCCTGAAAATCGGACCGGACGATTCGGTCGGAAAAATCGGGAACCGGTCCTCTGTCCGGTTCGGTTCATGGGTGAAAACTGGTTGAAAGAAAACGGTCAAAATCGGTCAAAAACCATGAACCAGTCAAATCAGACGGGTTTTTTAGCCTTTTTATTAAAAATTAATAATATCATATTTTAAATTATTTTATAATAATTTTAAATTATTTTATTATATATTTAAGTAAATCGGTCCGACCACGATTCGACCGACCTCGGTCGAACCTTTAAACCCTTGAACAAGTCATTCTAACGATTCAATGACCGGTCCAGCTCTTTTAACCTTGCTCATCACTCTCACAACTCCAAACACACGGCACACACCACCAAGCTCCACCCACACTTCCACCTTCTCTCTTTCGTTTCTCACTCACTGAAGCTCTGATCGTTGTTTCGTCTACGGCCACATGAAGCTCCCGTCGTCTTCTACGTAACCATACCTATTAATTCGATAAGAGCTCGAAAATTTCCTCCTCAATTCTCCCTTTCAATTATGTGAATTTAGGGTTTTAATGAATGGAGCTTATAATTCGAATTCTTGTGTCATAGGTGCATCTTAGTTCGAATTCAAGCAAAGGTTGGTTGGGGTTCACTTTGGGTAAGAAATGAGATTCGAAACCCTAGTTGTTCCTGCTATGAATCATGAACCCTAAGTTGGAAAATTCGTATTTTGTGATGTTAGATAGACGAATAGCAATTTTGTTGGAAGCATTGGCAAGTGGGTGGTGAAAATTTGGCGGATTCTTGGATTAGGAAGGGTCTTGTGGAGTGTCCTTATATTAGAGCTTGAGAGAACAAGTTGTCTACAAGAGCTACGATTTAAGATTCCTGAAATTAACATGTAATCTTACATGAATGCATGGATTAATTGCCCATTGATTGTTTTGAATCATATTGCCTTGATGAAATGAAATGTGATGATTGAATTTGGTTATATGAAGTATGCACGTATGAATGTTGGATGTTATATTAATTGATTGTAAATATCAACATTTGAATGAAATAAAATGTATGGGAGTGTGAGTACAATGGTTGGAATGAATTTATGATAAAAGAAATGATTTATTTTGGTTTTTGAATGGAAAAAAATTGTTTGAGAAAAACCCATGAAATATGATTTGTTTTGAGCTTAAAAAATGGCTTTAAAATGGTGTTGTTTGATATAATAAGTGAAAAGTTAACTGATTTTGGAACTTGGGAGTAAAATTTGATTTTCTGCAAAATACTTCATATGAAACTTTGTAAAGACGAGATTTTAGAACATTTGAGTCGATTGCTTCAATGTTGGAGACTTTTTCAGAATTTCATTATTTGTGATGCCCCAGATTTGAGGGCTTACTCTATATGGTTGTGTTTGCTTTGGAACACAAAAACATTCGTTACTAACAAAATACTCGTTTCTAATCAAGTTTTGGTAAAGTAAATTAATCAAACGAAACAAAATATGTTTTTTATTTTGAAAATTTAATATATACATCATTGTATCATTGTAATAGAACACAAAAGAGTATACGTTGGCATAAAGATACAATGAATTTCCACCGTATAGTAGTTTTTTTTAATAACAAAACTATTTGATATATGGATTAATCTCGTTTTGATTTTTGAAATTGACGTATTATATCGAATATATCCCTGATTTTCCAATTGCATTAATGTAGTTTTTGACATTTGAGTAATTACACTATATTAGTCTCTGTTACCCCCTACATTAAAATGCCCAAATGTCGTAAAAAGGGTATCAGAGACTAAAGTAGTTCAATTTTTTTCAAAGTTGGAAATTATATCAGTGCAGTTGTAAAATTAGAGGCCAAAATAAAATTTATTTGAGAAGTGATCAAGCTATACATGATATCAAGGTATACCATAAGGTTTAGCAAACATTTATTAGCAAGGTATTTATAATTCCAATAAAACTACATGTACAAGCTTTTTTATTTCCACTACTAGAAAACTACTAGTTACAGACAAATTTTAAAGACAAAATTGGTTCATCGGAAATATAGACAAAATTACCGACAGATTTTCCCTCTATAAATAAGAGATGAATTTTTATAAAATTTACAGAGGAATTCAATAATATGTCTATAATTTCTGTCTATAATTTTATTTATTTTTATGAAATTTTATTACAGACAGATTTTCCCTCTATAATTAATTTTAAAAAAATACATCTTTTTTTTATTTTTTGTCTAGTTCCTTAATTAATTACAGATAGATCTTCCCTCTTAAATAATTAAATAATAAACACTCCCCTTATATTCACAAACCCTATTTCTTCCTCTACGTGAAAAACCAATTCACTTCTCTCACACCGGTTATTCGCCGCCTCTTCTTCCCACCCCGGTTCCTATGTTCGTGACCGCTGTCGCCGCCTCTAGTTCCTGTGCTTGTCGCCATCTCCTATGCTTATCGCCATTCCCGCCTTTGGTTCCTGTTTTGGTTGCTGCCGCTACCTTATCTGCTCGTGGTTACTGAGCTTGTCACCACAACCTCCACTTCTTGAGTTAGTTCATATTCTCACTCTCTTCTTTAATTTCTTTTTTATTTCATATGCATTTTGATTCGGTATTTGCTGCGGCTCTGAATTTTTTATGGATCAGGTTTAGATCTAGCTGATTCTAAATTAATTTCGATTTTCTTTCCACTAATTGATTATGGATTTCTTCTTATATGTGGATTAGGTTTGATTACATTCTTATACGTTGAATTGATTCTGGAAACTAATTCATTATGAATTGGTGTATTAGGGTATTGCGTCTATGAGATTTGTTCCATTATAGGATTTCTGCTAGATGTGCATTTTGTTCTCTCAATCAAGGTTAGATTTCTGCTACATGTTTATTTTGTTGAGTGAATGCTGTTTTAACTTGTGATTATCACAATTCTAAATCTATTGAGTGATTACTACAATTCCACTTCTAGTGATTATTAACAATATTATTTACTTTGAACTTTAATTTGAATGAGTTATAAAAATGGTAGTGGTATGTGATTTTAGAGGATACAAACGTAAACAAGAGTGACTCCATAGCCTCTTAAAGCTATCAATGAGGTTAGACTTTTGAGGGTCAGAAACACTACTCTCCCTAACCAAAGCAAAAGTGGAGTGTCCTGCTTTTGAACTTGCCTCAACTATGTACTTTCCAAGGTGCCCTATGCCTCTAATCACTAGGACTTTGCTCTTTCCTGCCATGGTAACAGAAACTAGCTACTAAGTCCGAAATACATAACCGTTCGGATCGTATATATAAGTAAACATAGTTTATTGTACATAAATAGAGCCAAGATCTCAAAATACAACGTTTTACAAATATCAAAGTAAATTTACACAATACTTAATACATAGGATCCAATGGCCATACAACAGAACCTGCGAAGCTTAGGTTCATCAACTGACTCACAAACTCTAACCTACACACTGACACCTCTAGTTCTCCAAGATATGCAGCGGAAAACTCGAACTTCAGAGAAAGCTAGATACACGGACACCATCACGGAAGCTTCCCCAACTTTCCAAGCATTGAACCTGTACTTGAAAAGTCTGACAAATATACGGAGTGAGAATCCCCAACCCATGGATTTTCAGTATGGAAAGAGCGCCAAACCTACAGTATTTATTCTAGTCGGATTACTCGAGGCATTCCTATATCTCTCGTTTAGTCTTATAGTACAGTTACTCCTAAGGCCAAATGCAAGGCTCTACCAGTTATTCATCCTCGCCTCTCGTCTCCTAAATCCTACATTCCTTAGTCTAAATCACCAGAATACACAGCAGACATTCAACACACAAACATTCATTACAAACAAACAACACTTAGCAAGTAATAAACAGTTAGGCACACCCAAACAATGTCAAACAAATGCAGATGATGCATGCCTATTCCTGCAGGCTACGGTGAGCTCACCCGGTCGGTTATCATAGCCAACCCGACCGATCCAGAACTAGCACTGGATAACCATCGTTCGTACTTCCCCGGAGGACCAATCAGTCGGCCCCGATCATTTATGATCTCTCATCTCATCAATATGTGTATATGGGGGTTCCCTTCTCTTTCTCAATGACTAACACCTAGGTTGGTAGCCGGGACGTTGGCAGAAGGCCCCCCTGCCACTACCGTAAGCCGTGACGTTAGCTCTTGTCCCACGTGGAAACAAGAACCCCATAGGCACTTACTACTCCCGATGGTCCGTTGTTGCCATAAGCCGAGTCGTTAGCCCTTCCGGCCCCTCTTGATACATAGGCTCACGGTTCTTATTTTATAAAACAAGGATATTAACATACATGAGATGTAACCACTCCGATCATCATCACTCAACCTTTGAAAATCTTTGGAAATCATGTTCCTTCTCTTAGAATCGATTCAAAAGAGGAAGAATCGATTCTGAGGGCATTTTGAACGTTAAATTTGAAAACAGGGTGAAAACGAATCGGTTCGGTGATCCATCGAATCGACTTGTTCCTAGGTGGTTCATGAAATTTTTAATGTGGAGTCGACTCGAAGCCCTGTCGAATCGATTCAAGAGGCAAGTTTTAAAATTCATTAGCCTCTGTCGAGATACGAATCGATTCGACACGTCCTTGAATCAACTCGATTGAAAGTTTAACGAATTTATTTAAAGCCACGAGGTTAGAGTCGATTCTAAACGACCACGAATCGATTTGAGATGGTGAGTTTTGGCCTCTGTGCAAATACGAATCGATTCACCCCACAGGCGAAACGACTCGATCTACGTGAAATTCCAAAATTTCATTACAAATTGCTCAGTGAATCGACTCGGCTACCACCTGAATCGATTCACTGCAGCCTAAACGAGTTCTTTTTAAGAGAAAACATTTTGAAACCAACTTGCACTTAGAACCAAAACTCATTCCCTTTTTAAACCATCCTTTTTGAAATCCTTGCCTCTTCTAAAAAAAAATCCCTCATACCATTTCAAAGCCATTTCAGTCATCATATTCAAAATCGTTTCACTTATTCAATCATCTCAACATCATTCCTCTCATCATATCGCCCCTCGGG
>JASCZI010060487.1:47300-61360 GCA_036250425.1 Stylosanthes scabra
ATAGAGACACATTATACTTCAACTCAAGACCAAAACCTTTGTTTCTTGCACCACAAGTTATCTTTCTTTTATCCTAGTTAGTATCTATAAATCATTGCAACTCCGATATTTCACAACCATACGCAGTTCTGTTTTCACTTCATAGGGAGAAGGACCCGAGACGAAATACTCTCGGTATCTTTTAGTTGCAAACTTGTGACAATTTTCTAAATCTCGACTAGCTCTTCAACGCACCGGTTGGGACTATACTCTCAACAGATTTTCTAAACTTAGATTATCTTAACCGGTCTAAGGGGGCGTGTCACTTCTTCCTATTGCTTCTGCTCTGCTCTATTTCTTCACATGGTATATATCATCACTAGTTTCGATCCATCTCTATTCTTCTTCCTCTTCTCTTGAACTCATTTGATAGAGATTAATTAGAGCTGCTATCATCAAGAATTTCTTGCTTGGTTGACAGTGTTCTGATCAGCGAGACCTTGAGAAGAAGTTCTAAGTCCTCCATTTCTAAAATTCGTTGATTCTTCATTGCATCATCTTCATGGATGTTTCTTACATTTCGTCCACTCCTTCTCCTGACATGGATTTGCACACGATCTTTTTCAGATGAATCAGCTTTAACCTCATCTGACTCAGGCTTCACCGCAATATTCAATGTATTCAACTAATCCCTATTTTTTGCATCTGAACGAAAATCTAGGTAATCAATTAGTTTATGTTAGGCTTACTTCTCAAAATTATATGACTTGGTCAAGATCGATGTATCTAGTACTAGATGCAACGAATAAAATTCTTTTCATCGATGGTTTTTTACCAAAACCAAATCCTTTAGATCCTCTTTTTTCTCCCTGGAATCGGTATAATAGATATGTTCTTTCTTAGATTAATATTTCTTTAAGTCATGACATTCTACAAAGTGTGATTTAGTGAAACACTGCTGCTGATGTGTGGGCTGATCTGAAAAGAAGGTACTATTGATGAGGGGGTTTTTGACGATAAAACTCATGCTAAAAAGGATACCATCATCAATACTTTTCCATATATTTACTAGTGATTGACCAAGATTCTCCATCTCTTGCTTAATTGTGATCTTAATTGATTAATTGTTAATTTAGCTTCCAAAGCGCATAAATTATTGAAATCTTCTCCCACTTGGTACATTGATGTGTTTGCTAGTGAATTTTAGGCCCAAAGTAGAGAACAAGAACCCAAGGGAAGCTAAGAAGAACAAGAAAAGCAATGAAATTGGACAAAAAGCCAAGGAGCCTAATCAACCTTGACCACGCAGCTGCACGACCCAGATGGCGCGTTCGCGCCCTCCTTTTCTTAATAAGGAAGTTTTCCGTTGGTGGCGCGCCCGGACGACCCAGATGGCGTGTCCGCGCCACCCCATTTCTTAACGGTGAAGTCAACAAAGACCGCGCGCTCGCGCAATGAAGGGGGCGCGCCCGCGCCATAGCGTCAGGATGCACTTAAATGAAGGCTATTTTGGGGATTTCACGTTTCCGGGCCAATGCCCAGCCATTTCTCAAGCCCAATTCGACCAATATAGAGAGAGAACAGCTAAAGACACAACACACATTCTACCATTAGGATCATTTTAGTTTTAGAATAGTTTTAGAGAGTTTTTGGGAAGAATTCAATTTCTCTCATTTTCTCTTAGTTTACTTTCATTGTTCTTCATCTCTAGGATCACCTCTACTAACCAAACTTTTCTTTTATTACTTGTTTTGTGTTTGACTTGTGGATATTTGATCTCTTTAATTCAAGCTTTTCTAGTTTCTTCATCATATTGCTTGCTTATTTTCATGCTTATTACCATATCTTTCTTTTATGCCTACCATGTGTTTGATGTTATGTTTTTCATAATTATGGAATAGTGATCTTGTGCTTTGGTCATGGGTTGAGGTGTGGATGATCTTAGCCACTAATCCCTAAGGACAAAGATGGGTTAAGCCCAGGGTTAAAACTGTCCCGTTGACGCTAGGCTTTCGCTAGTGATGATTGAGTCCTTAATGAGGTGAACTTGATGGATTATTCAAGTTCCAAAGATCTAGGACCGTCACACTAGATGAGTTGCCTAGAACTTGCGGGATGGGGTTAATTTCACTCACTCGACCATTAGACAGAGTGTGGTTTTCGTGGTTTACGTGACAACCATCTATAGCTGGGATTAGTGGTGTTCACAGGGACACACAATACCTCAACCCAAGACCAAGCACCCTTATTTCTTATCAGTTAATCAATCTATTGTTCTGTCACTTTGCTCGACACACACACGCACACACTTTTTGCAACCCCGAACATCTTCACAACCAAAGTTAGACCACGCTTCGGAGAACCACCCGAGTCCTGTACTCGGTTATTTTAAAAATTGGTTGCAATCTTTTTGTGACACCTCTTTTGTTGACGAAAACGTCCTGGTTTTGCTACTAAATTGGTTCGGGTCGCTACGACGATCTTTCTTCCCCTTCGTTCTCACGAACGCGGAGGGATCTCGAATCTAACCTTGTTTGTGACGCCTAGAACGCCTTTCCCTCAACTATCAAAGTGATGTTTATCACATTGCTTCTTTATATGAAGAACTCTGTAATGCTAACCAAGGTGATCTTAGTATTACGTCCTACTTTACCAAAGTGCAAGGATTATAGGAAGAAAATTAGAATTTCAAACCAATTCATGCATGTTTTTAGTGTGGTTCAGATTGCTTGGTGGATTGAGTGTAGTACGTGATTATCGTAAAGATGATTTTGTAGTTAGATTTCTTAAAGGTCTTAATAAACAATTCAGCCATGTCAAGTCTCATATCATGTTACTTAACCCTCTTCCACCCATGGACACTATGTTTGCGATTCTTAGCTTGCACAACAAGTAAGGCAACTCCAGCCAAATCTTGAAACTCCTGAGTCAGCAATTCTCTATAATGCTTCTGATCAAGGTCAGAGAGGGAGAGGCAGAGGTAGAGGGCGCATTTATGGATGAGGTGGAAGAGGTGCATGACGAGGCAACTCTACCAAGCACTGCTCTTATTGTGGCAATATTGGGTACTTAGTTGACTCTTGCTACAAGAAACATGGTTACCTCCTTATTTTCGGAAACAGGATTCTGTTAATAACATCATCACTAATGGAAATGTTGAGATCAGTGACAATTCTCAAAGTAGATACAGTAAGAATATGAGTTTTAGTTTGACACAAGATCAAAAGCACGCTTTGTTGGCTTTCCTTCAATAGTCCCCTTTATCCACACCATCCATTTCTCAACCAAATTTGCAACCAGTAGACCTTATTGTCTCAAAAGGTACTCTTCTTGTTGTAACTTTCTCATGTAACTCTCAATGTCTAAAGTATGGGGTATGAATAGCAGACACTAGTGCCACAAATCATGTATGCTTTTCTCTTAACCATTTTTCATCATTTCACTACATTAAACAAATTTCTGTTAGAATGCCCAATGAAACCTTAGCAACAACAAACATTGCCGGTACTGTAACCTTTTCTTCTAATTTCTATATTTCCAATGTCTTATATTTACTAGAATTTCAGTTCAATCTTATTTCTATCTCCAAAATCATTGATTCACTAAAATGTATTTGTTTATTCTTTTCCAAATGCTGTCAAATTTGGAACCAATATCTATCAAAGATGATTGGGCTAGCTGAAAGAAGTTCAGGTCTCTACACTATACATACAAGCACAGTTTACAACTCAAATAAGATTTCACAACACCACATTAATTACACTTATACGGCTGCATAGAATAACATTTGGCACACTAGACTAGGTCACCTTGTTGATACAATTTTACATGTAATGAATAAATAGTTTCCATATATTACTTGTAATAATTCGTCACAACCTTGTGATCCTTGTCATCTAGTGAAACAAAAGAAATTAGCATTTCCTATAAGTGTAGCTGCTGTTGTTTGTACATTTGATATTATACACATGATTATATAGGGACCCTTTTCAATTCCCTCCACTAATGGACACAAATATTTTCTCACCATTATGAATGATAAAAGTATATTCACTTGGCTGTATTTCATGCAAAATAAGTCAGAAGTCAAAACACTAATCCTTGCTTTCATTAAAATATTCAAACTTATTTTTTTTAAAACAATCAAATACATTAGATCAAATAATAAACTAGAGTTTTCTTTAAATGATATTTACAAATCTCTACGTATTTTACATAAAAGATCATGTGTGGGATCCAATTAGCATAATGGCATTGCTGAGAAGAAACACCAACACATTCTTAGTGTTAGGGCTGCACATGGATCGGATCAGATCTGCAGATCCGCGGTGAAATCCACAATCCGATCGGAAAAATGCAGATCTGATTCGATCCGCAGATGGTGCAGATCGGATACGATCTGATTCACAAAGTTTGAGGATTGGATAGCGGATTTGTATGTGACATCCGCGTATCTGATCCGCGAATCCGCGTGTCCGCATCTAATATAAATAATTAAAAAAATAAATAATATATATATGTTATCTAATATTGTGATGAAACCCTTGAAGAAACCTAGCCGCACTCCACTCTCACTCTCCACTTTCACACTTCACTCTTTCACTCAACTCTCTCAGATTCGAAGACTCTCTCACACAACCTAAACCAATAAACCCATCACAGCCCACCCACTCCCTTCTACCTCACACCACCACAAACACCATTCCTGTCTTCGTCACTATTTCTCTGCCGGCGACACCAATCTTCAAGGATCGCCACACACTCTCTTCACACCGCCGTTGGTCCTCTTCCTGGCCCCTCTTCACTCTTCATCGTCGATTCGCATCTTCGTCTTCAAGGCATGGTCGCTGGTTCGTCTCTTTTCTAACAAGATCGTCGACTCGTCCCACTTGTAACCGTCGCCGATCTTCTCGCCGCCTACTTGTCGCTCTGGTCTTCGCTTGCTCGCCGTTCTGCTCTGTTTTTCATTCTTCTCGCCGTTCTTCTGTTAGCAATACCTCATTGTCACCTTCCTATAAGCCGCCTCTGTTCTTCAGATTTTTAACCTGAAATATTTTAATTTTTTATTTTTCTATTTTCGGATGATAAATGATGAACATATTTGTGTTAACTTGAACTTGAACTTTGTTATCATTTTCATTTTCATATTTTTTCTGGTTTCTAATGATATATGATGAACAAATTTGTGCATATTTTCAGATTTTTTTATTTACAGGAATGAATGGGTGCTGAAATTTCAAAGGATTCAAGTGATTGAAGTGAAGGGGAAGAGAGATATTAGAATAAAGTTTTATTTGGTTGTATGGTTGATGTTTTATTCTGGTTTACATGTTTGTTGCTTTTGGATCTTGATTTGTTGAATTTTTTTTTTTTTACTGGAATTTGTTGAATTTGTCTTTGTATCTTCAAAAAAGAGTATATGTTGTATTTTGAGAATTGTCAATTTGTTGCTAGTGATTCTGAATTATTGAGAAAACAGGATGAAAGCACATGTTTTTTTTTTCAATTTTTTCAATTTCTTCATATTTGCGGATATATCCGCACTCGGATCGGATCGGATATGAATGTCAAAAGTGCGGATATCGTATTCGATCTGATCCGATAAAAATTGTGCGTATCGGATCGAAAAATCAGCCATATCCGATCTGATCCATGTGCAGCCCTACTTAGTGTGACTTGAGCTCTTTTATTTCAGTCTCAAGTACAAAAATATTTTTGGAATTTGATAGTAGCTCATGCGGTTGACATCATTAATTGAATTCCAAGCAAAGTTCTTTGTAATAATTCTCCTTATCAGCAACTCTATGGTACCTTACCTAATCTAACTCATCTCAAAGTATTTGGTTGTCTTGCATATGCACCAACTTTATTACAAAACAGAAAAAGCTAGATGCTAGAGCAAGGAAATATTTTTTCTTAGGTTTTAATGAAGGAGTGAAGCATTACATACTATATGATTTACAAACATGAAATATATTTCTCTCTAGAAATGTTATTTCCAATGAAACTGATTTTTATCATTAAAAATTTCATATTAGTTTCCCTGATTTGCACTCATATCAAATTACCTAAAAACACATTAAAATGTTTCAAAAAATCTAAATTAACATATAAAAATAAACATCAAACAACATAATATTTGTTCAGTAACAGAAAGTACACAAGTCAATGTAAACATGCAAATCAAAGTGAAGTTATTGTTCTACATACATAATAAAGACAAATAAAATGTCTTAAACATAATTTGGGTCATCATCATGATGTTGTGAGGGGCTGGTGGCTCTGTCTAGCTGCGGATGAGGACTCGATGATCTAGCCGAGGGCTGCGGCGGAGGCGGCGGGGAAGCATGGTGGTAAAAGCAGCTAAGCCGGAGCCGCCACTCCGCATCTGTTCTAAGAAGCTATACATATTTGAGTATGCCTTCCTCAGGTGGGAGACCTCCTGTGACTGGGACTCGAGAGCAGTCTCTAGAGTCCGCACCTTCTCGTCACAAACGACCTCCACCTGAGCCACCCTCTGACGATTCGCCTCTTCCTGCTATGACAGCTCTCTGTTGAGCAGTGTAACCTGCTCTCTCACATTAGGAGGGCTGGAGGCAGTATCATCGTCGTCAACGTCTCCGATACTCAGGGGGACGGAATACGCAGGAACGATGCCCTTGCTGTATATGCTCCTGATGAAACTCGTTCCGACGGATAATTTTACTGCATTAATTGATTAATTGTCACCCTTTCATCACTTAAACACTAGCAAAATGGGTCTGATTGCACTTCGTAGTTCCTTAGGACTGTAATTGTAATTATCTCCTATTTCGGCCAACATTTACTGTGTTTTGAACTGTTTCCCGTTCCGCACGATGCCTTGATATGTGCGCTTAAGTGTTTCAGGATTTAACAGGCGGAGTTCGGAGCGGAAGTGGCCGAAGAGAGCGAAAGGATCGCAACAAAACCTAGAAGGCCATTGCTGGACCCTATGCATACGCATTACAAGGAGCCCACTTCCACATTTAGCTTAGATTCTAGGGTTCCATTTTAGGTTTTCTTGTCCATTCACTAGGCAAACTTTTTTTTTATTACTTGTTTGTTTATATTACTGTTATTCTGTCAAACTTCAGTTTTAATCAAATTACTTTACCAATATTCTGTCCATTTACTTTTCTGCAAACTCTGATTTTATATACTGTTATGCTGCCGATTTATTTCCATGCTTTTATGATTTTCGCAATTAGTGAGTAGAGTCCCATAGTGTCTCGGCTGTGGGGTGAAATGTGTAAATGACCAGAGCTGCGAGTCCCCAATGGATCAGAGGGGAAGGAACAGGTTAAGACCGTAATGCTATCCGCAGACACCCCTACTAGCATAGTGGCAAGTTCCTTACAGTACGTGGTTCACCACGGTGATAACAGGCACAAGTGCAGTGGGACTTGGTGACAGCAGGTTTGACCCGGTGACAGTGGGGACCCTATAGAGTTCGTTCAGTCCTGGACATAGATCATAGACTACAATGCCAGCTTAGATAAGTGTAAGAGATCCTGGTGACAGCAGGATTGCCCCGGTGACAGCGGGTTCTCTAGAGAGTTGTGGGCTGGATCACTGACTCCAACGCAACACCTGCACCTTTGTGAGTTTGAACTCGGTATTGTGGGTCTGTTCCCTCACAGCTAGTTAGTCAAGGATGTGTAGAGGTTCCTCCTAGGGGGTGTATAATCGATCCGGGACATAACAGCAATGATAGCGATGCACAGTATTTCAACCCACGGCCGGGATACTCTTTTATTATCATTGTCATTTACTGCTTTTAACTGCTTTTAACTGCTTTCAACCTGCGAACTGCTTTCAAACAAACTCAACTGCAACCAACCCCAATCAAAAATAAACTTTCACTTTCGCTTCCTGAGCAGAACGACCCGAGTCCCATACTCGGTATTTTGGTTGCATCTTGTGACACCTCTTTTAAAACGTTCCGACGCAGCCCGTGAGGGAAAATGTGCTTTTCAACTACAACGACGAAAGCATCCCCACACGAGCGGGCGTGTCACCTCCCCTTCTTGCAGCCCTCGGCAATCCACAACCAAATCGCCTCCTCATCGATCAAAGGAGGGCTCTGGATCTCCCACTTCTATTATCGTCTGCCACTCTGCCTTAAGTCTATTCTTCTTCGCCTCAAATGCCTCCTGAAATAAGAGTACATATAGAACGTAAGAATACTAACATAATAGCATATGAACAAAAAACTTATTAACTATATTAATTTTGTGACCTACCTTGAGGTCATTTGAACGCTTGTCCACCCACAAACGATCCTTTTAAGAAGAAATAGACAGATAATAAATAATACAGAATATATTGAAAGTAATAACAAAAATCGTAAATTAATAACCATAACTTACCACCAGGGGTAAGGCATAGGGTTTGGCTCGGGAGGGGACGGTGCATCATCATCATCGTTGATGCATGTGCATCTTGGGTTGTTTTTAGCTTCAAATCCTCTTTAATTATATGATTATTCTTGTGATTTATACTCTCAAATTGTCAATCAAACAAACTTGATGTTCTTTTGAATTTTGTTTATGTTTATAGAGTGTTTCACAAAGGATTTTAGGTGATTAAAGATCAAACAAAGAGGATTGAAGATGGAAGAACGAAGCAGAGAAGAAAGAGAGAAAAATTCTAAGTGTCAAGCTCCACGTTATACGTGGAGAGCCCACGTTATACGTGGGAATTAACTCTCAAGTTGCCAAATTGGACAGAAGCTGCACATTATACGTGGGAATTATTTCTCTCTCATCCAGCAGCTCCACGTTATACGCCAGGATCCCACATTATACGTGGGAATTAAGACAGCAAGTGCAGAATGCTCCATGTTATACGCCAGATCCCACGTTATACGTGGGAGTCAAGAGAGCAAACCCAGATTTGGGCAGAAACTCCACGTTATACGTGGAGAAACCCACGTTATACGTGGGAGATGAATTCCAATGTCCATGAAGCCTATTTTGACCACTTCAACCAAGATCTTTCAAGCCTCAATTCCATTCATCAATCAAAGACAAATTTAGAAGATTCAAGAGAAGATTGATTGGAGATTAAGTGAAGAGATAAGAATTGTAATCATAGGAGATAAGATTAGGATTAGATTAAGATAAGATTAGATTTTGATTTGAATTTAGATTAAGATATGATTAGATTTTAATTTGAATTTAGATTAGGATATATATAACGAGTGATTTACCATTATGGTAGAAAACACTCAGCACAGATCCGTTTTCCATTATTCTTAGGTTTTAGTTTTCATTATGAGTTGCTAAACTACTCCATTGTTAAGGGTGAGGAGCTCTGTTCACCCAACATGAGGTAGTCAACTATGTACATTCGTTTATTAATTCATTGAGGTATTTTCAGTTATCTTCTATGCATGATTTAATTTTCTGTTCTTCATCCCAATAGTTTAGAATCACTGAGAGGTGTTCTTAACTTGTCTAGGGATAGATTAATTAGATTGAGAGATCTATTAGTTTATGCTAGCTGGAAATTGAATCACATAATCAATTAAGTCTAACTAGAGATAATCAAGTTAATTGTTATGCAACTAAAATTCTGTGGGTTAAAATTGGATTAGAAGTAAATTGGATAGTGTGACATTTAATCTAACCTAGGATCACTTTTGAGACTAATAAGGATTAGAATCTGATTTAGATCTTCATCTATTTATTTGATTGATTGACTAAGAGATTAGCTTTTGACTAAGTAGATAGAAACTAAGAGATTAGGGCTTGGTTAAACTAGATTCGTTGTGCTTGATAACTGAGAACCTAGAATTAGTATTCGAATGTATGCATTGGCCCTCAAGGGAAAAACATCTCCGAAGCTCTTAACAACTCATTCCATTGCTTTCATCTCAAGTAATTTTCTACTCCCTGTTTTCTTATTCTTTTCGAGTTACACACTATCATTCTCTCAAAGTTTTAATTTGATCTGATTAGAATAATTGATAGATAGTATAGCTTGGTCCTTTATTCCTCGTGGGAACGATACCCACTTCACCGTGGTATTTCTTGGGAAGAATGAGATTCTACTGAACTGGAACCATGTTCATTGGTCCTATCTTCATCAGCAGTCTCTTCTTCGCTTTCAATGTTATTTCGTTCATTTACTTGGGCGTTAACTATATCAACCTCTCTGGCGGGTGAGCTAAGTGATGCCGAGATTTCAGTTTCAGTTATCAATTTAACAAGAATCTCCTCTAAATTCTGATACGCTTCATCTGAAATTACCTCATCAGGAGATTCATTAATACCCCTTGGTTTGTATTCAATTGCAACCCTTAAATTCGATCCTCCCCGTTCGGGATATTGCATGTAACACGCTTGACACGCATTCTGAGCCAATATGAATGGGTCATATTGAGCATAACGCGTACTATGGTTAATCTCAGTAATACGATAATCCTTATGTATGTGCGTTCCACGACGTCTGGCAGGGTCGTACGAATCACATTTGAATAAAACTACCCTGTTCTTTGGTTCCCCTAAGTATTCGAGCTTAAGAATTTCATTCGGCATTACATACCAATCACATTCACCTTGACCTGCGTCACATTTCAAATAAACACTGTGTTGTTTGTTGTTCTTCCTTTAGCATTACCATGACTTTGAAATTTCATTCTGTTTACTTTCATCATTGTACAACTGGTATATTCACGCTGTGGCCCGAAAGCTAAGTTAAGGATCTGAGGGTCACCGACTCCATGCATTGGATCATTTACGTACGCTTGAAACCACTTTGAAAGTGTTGCATATCGCCTGTTCCGTGATATCCCTCATACAACCTGACATTATACTAACATTTAGTTTTATGCATAGTTTCAGTTTTAAATCTTATCAATTTCAAAAAGGATTATACCTATGAATTTCTTCGATTTCGGTGCAATTTAGCAGAATATGTAGGCTTGCTGAGTTAAGGTCAGGATAACTCAGTCATTTTTTTTTTTTGCTTTCTACCACCCAAATCTCCCAGTTGGTTGAAAACGGATAATGTTGGCACCATTGGCTCCCCCTTCTTCATCGTTAGGACGAACTCTTGTTCGAACCGATTCAACATGTGGCTCAAAGTAGTAAGAACAAAAATATGATGTTTCCTTAGAAAGGTACACCTCACATATTGAGCATTCTACTCTTGCACGATTTTTTCACTAATCTCTTAAAGGATCCTATTTGTTGCTCAAAAGGATACATTCATCGATAATGAACAAGATCGCGTACATCTGCCTCGTACGATAAGTGCAGTGGAAGATGCTCTATAACGTTAAAGAATCCAAGAGGAAAGATCCTTTCTAACTTACAAAGGATAACAAGTATGTTTTGTTCCATATTCTCAAGATTCCTAACGGATAAGGTTGGGGAACACAAGTCTCTAAAGAATTGGCTTAGCTCGGTCAACGGCTTCCAAACATGATCGAGTAATTCCCTTAGGGCAACATGAAGTAAACATTGCATAAACACGTGAAAATCAAGACTTTTCATGCCGTGAAGTTTTCCTTGAGACACATTAGCGCACCTGCTTAAATTAGAAGCATATCCATCGGGTAGTCTCAATTCTTGTAACCAACGCTATAAACTTTGTCTTTGTTCATACAATAGCACAAAACAAGCCTTAGGCATCCACAACCATTGACTCGTACCTAACCACGTTTTCATTCCAACTGTTCATTGCCGACTCATCATTAGTTGCGTTGTAACCGCCGAGTGCTTACCTACTTAGGTCTTCCAAAGTACTTTCCCCGTGTTGTACCCACGTTACATAGTTGGCCATAAAACCCTTCCTCATCAAATTCACCATTTCTTTATCGATGTTTTTAAACTTCGTACATTTACATTTGGCACACGGGCACCTAACTTTTCCCAACCTAACATAGTCGTCAATGCTCATGCAATGTGCTATAAATTGGTCCAATCCACTTATATATGACGGTTTAAGTCCCCTCTATTGGAATATACCCTATCGTACATCCATGAATGCGATTGTTCCATTACTTATTTAGATGATTAGTCCCTACATTTGCCAAAATTTTAACCCAATTTAACTTACATTTTTTTAAGTTTCGTAATTTTTAAAAAATTTGGGCAGAGTGTTCCCCTAAATAGAACTCCCCCAATGAATTACAGAAATTAAATACATCTCAAAATTCATAAACAATCAACATATAATTTATCAATTAGTGTTATTTAGTCCAATCCGTTTTATACACCTTATTCCCCACATCAAATATAGAGCAAACACAATCAATCTCCACAGCAAACAAACCGGAAGGATCTGTAAAATTCCGAATTTTAGCTTTCTAACGCAACTGAAACCATATCATTTGAAGCTCGGTAGCTTAAGATAATTCCGTTTTAGTACGAAAAAGTCATGGGCGCATAGTGAGAAATTCGTTTTCAACAGAAAATAAATTCTACAGAGTTTACGGAGAAAATTTCAAAAGTTATCAGAAGTAAAATTTGCTTAGTTGTTGAGGCGAACCAAAAGCAAAAATAAAAAATTTCGCGGTCAGGAGTTTTTCGTGAACTTTTGCTGAAATTACCAAAAAGCCACTGGCAGACCGGTTTTCGAAAATTCTTGAAACTGGTCTATATGGATAGCATTTTATCTATAGTTAAGCACTATGAATGATAAAATGTATCACATTGATGATATGCTCAGATTACCTTAGCCGGTTTTAAAGATCGTTTTACAGTTGCGATAAAAACCGGTTAGACCGGTTTGATCAGTAACGGCCGGTTTTCGATGAAATTCTCATCCGATCATCATCAAACTTTTACCTAAGCTTGGATATACATATTTAAACTATATAATGTCTTGAAATTGATAAAATTTCTTAGTTTCAATAATTATTTTATTTATTGAACCGGATGCGGTTAACCGAAGATTTTACTAATTACATTTATCATTTGTAATCTCATTTTTTTTACCAAAGCTTGTTCCCCAAGCAGCAGCCACGTCCATATCTATCTATTGTGACACCTCATCTTATCCTTTAATAAAACCCATGTGATTTTATCCAAAACTTGAGATAGAATTTGAAGGTTAATTTACCAAATCACCCTTAATGAGTTTTTGGCCATAATAGCCCATTTTAACATAGATTTTACTTCAGTTTTTTTATGCAACGCACACACACATTCTTACTTAGATGATAAAAAATCTTCAAGTCTTTTCCAGCCAAGAACCGTAGCTACCACCATCAACATTCAAGAAGAACCAAGCTTGATCTAAAGTTCAATATCATTTCTAAATACTCAATTCTTCTATTAACTTCTTATTTCTTTAAGCTTGGCACTTCTACTTTTTTATTACACATCATTTCAGATCTGAAACCAAGCTTCAAATCCATGAGAAGCTATCTTGTTCTTTTTTTAAAATTACTTTACTAAACTATGAGTTTTAACAAAGATACTTAGCTTTTTCTATGTGAAGTCCAAGCTTAAGTAAATTAAATCCTTCAAAAAATTTTATGGGATTTTCGACCAGCAAGGCCAGTGATGATGATGATGATGATTTGTTATGTTTTAGGTGTTCTTGGGTGAGATCTTGATTTATCAAGTTCATACAAGAATCAAGACAAAAAGGGTAAGGGTTAGGCTAGTGATTTTGTGTTTATGACTTTGTAGATTTATGCTTCCTTGATGAATTAACCTCTATGATAATGTTTGATGAGTGCTTGTATGTATCCTGAAGTGTGCTTGGTGGCTTTGATTGTTTTGCATGATTTTTAAGATCAAAACTTACCACCTAAGTTAAGATGGAGCTGTCAGATTTTGGACAACATGATCACTAAATTGATTTGATTTAACTGTTGCTATACTTAATGGATTTTCGTGAAATTGGTCTTAAATTAAAGTTTAAGATGTCTATTTTAATTCTGGAGATTTTGAGAATCAAACGAATTCCCTAAGTTGAGGTAATTGGTTCCACACGAAAACTGCTTTTCTGATTCAAAAACCTGTCCTGTTTTGCAAGCAATAGCTTGTTTCACTCACAGTTCTCAAACCAGTGGTTGGATTAACACCAAATTAATTTCTTTG
>JASCZI010060487.1:76834-87361 GCA_036250425.1 Stylosanthes scabra
AGACGCCGTCCGCAAGGGATAAGGGACTTTCAGAACTACAACGACGAAAGTCCCCGCCCCGAGCGGGCGCGTTACCTAGTCATGAAGTTTGGAGCACAAGCCAACACCTAGACATTGGGAAATCACGCCTAGGCATGTTCCAAGAGTTGTAGACATAGCCCACTTCTAGGCATGAAAATGGGTGCATTTTGGGTTGTTTTGGGCGCATAGGCGTCCATGTTTTAGCCGTTGAAAGATAATGATTTTGCATAGGTCAAACTAAGTGTTCACTATAGACATGTGCATATCAATTTGAAACCCTGGAAGTTAGCTTTCTAACGCCATTGAAACTGCATCATTTAGACCTCTGTAGCTCGAGTTATCATCACTTTAGTGCAAGGAAGTCAAGTTGACATAATGGTGAAAGTAGCCCACGCCTAGGTGTGGTTGGTTAGCTCCATGGGTGTGTTTTTGTTGCTTCTCTGCTTTGCTTGTTTCCAACTTTTGTTCCTTGTTTTTCTTATGTTTCCTTTCTTTGATTTCTTTTGATCTCCAATCTCTTGAATTATCTTGTTTTTTTTTAATTTCTGCAACAAAAAAAAATCATATACTTAAAGCTATGTTGATAAAAATATGAGAATTTACTTGAATATGAAATTAATTCTTTCTTAATTTATAAAAAATTAATGAATAAAATTATCAATGATGTCAATGCATTACACACATATAGGTAAGGTTTAGCTTGCATTTCACACTCATTCATTATCTCTCATTCAATAACGCTTTCTTCTTTATATTGCTTTTGCTCTGCCCTTTTTCTTCACACACCCACATCATGTCAGTAATTACCCGTTTCGATAATCGGATAAGAATGGATCAAGTAACTACTCATGTGAATTGTAATGTTATCAGTCACAATGAACACTATAACTACACCAAATTATAAATGATAGGACCTTCTTCTTCTACTTTCCTTACTTCAATTTATTTTTCCTTTTATATTTAATCCATATGCAGTTTACCGGCTATTTTACTCAAGTATCCTTATTTTGAAAACTTATTCTTCGAATACATCTGTTTTCAAACAATTGACGCTGCTGTCCTCGTTTGGCCACGGCGGCAGCTGATTTTTTTTTTTTTGACTTGCTGATTCGGAGGCACCTTTGAGTTTAGCGGAATCTACGTGGAAGCATGGAAGCGGCTAGCACCTCCGTAGGAGAAAACGACTTTGCGAAAGGCGCCTCTTTGTTGAAAAATGCTAAACCCTTTGCCAAACGAGAGCAGTTGTGTCAATTGTTTGAGAATAAGGATATTTGAAGAATAAGTTCCCAAAACAAGGGTACTTGAGTAAAATAGCCCAGTTTACCATTAGAAACATTAAAAAAACTCACTATTTTATATTCAACTCATGAGATGAGAGTTAAATTAAAAATAATTAATTTACGTATATCATTATACACTTTCATATATATTATTTTTAGCACAGAAATATAAATTGTAACACAAAAATATAAAATTTATATGTTGATTTTTATATTTTTTTCGTATTAAAAATAATGTGTACGGAAATGTACAATGATATATATGCAATATTATCTATTAAAAGTTTAGACGCACATAGGATAAAAAAAGGATATGGATATATAGATGTTTACCCTAATAATTAATTTATGAGAGAAAAGGTCAGAGATGTAACCTAAGTAAGGGATAATGTAAAATAAGCACAAGATCAACGTAACCAAAGGAAGTAGGACCCTCTTCAGACACGGGGGATGCCGTTTCATTTTCAACCAAAATATTATTAAATACTAATAAAATATCAGTCAGATTGCCCTCTATTTAATAATAAAACAATATATGGCCGCTGATAAGCAGTAGTTCATATGGCATTTTCCCATCCTTGTTGTAAGAGGTTTCGAGTTCGAGCCTCCTTTAAAACAACAACATATGGCCCAATACTGCAAATTGAAGAGAAGTTATGTTATTTAAATAATACTTTTAAAATAATAAATTATTGAAATAAATATTTTTGTTAGTTTATGTGATATAATACATTATTATATATTTGATTTGTGCAATAAAAAGAAAAACACAAATGTTTGATGAACAAAAAGTTAAGAACAATAATATATTTTCATATATTTATAATGTTATTTTACATAACTTTTTACCAAAATAATCAACCATCAAAATAATCAAACATTTCACAAAAAAATTCAATTTGGGAAAAAATTTTACCAAAATAATCACAACAATTTGCTTGATAATGAATTTTTTAGTGATCAATTTGATCGAGACATAATTATCATAATGTAAATGGTTTATTTCAAGGATTTATTTGTCTACTTACATATGTGTCATTTAAAGACAGAGTCATTCACATAATGTGCCATGTCATACAGCTCCATTAGACATTGATGAAACAAAGTGTCTTGTCACCAATCTAACTCACGAAATAAAATGTGGAGGATTAATTTGCCTATGATTAGCATAAGATAGGAATTAAAATGAGTATACACTCAAATTTTATCAATAAAATTCAAATAAATTAAATATTAAAAATATTTATAAAATATTTAAAAGGAAGAGAAAAAATATGATATACTTTACCGAGTTAATAATTAAATTTATCCGTAAAAAATATCATATTTTTTAAATTAATCTTCAAAAGATTTTATTAGTCATATTAATCACTGAAAAATAAAATTTTTAGAAAAATTAATTCTTTACCAATTAAATAATATTCTTAAAAATTAATTTAAATAATGAGATATTTTTTATACCAATTCAACATTAACCCATACTTTACCTAATAATTTACTATGAATATAATGTATAGGTTTTTTGAGAAATGAGAAGAGAAGGGGATTTGGTAGATGGCAATTGGCATCATCAGCAGCAATAGCCAATGGCCGTATGGCCTTTTGCCTATTTTATGTATCTTTCTTTGTAAGGTCATTTAGGCATTTAGGCTTGCCCTTGGTCCAGTGGTTGCTTTATTGCATTAAATAAAACCTAAAATAATCTTTTATTTATATATTTATATATAAGAACTCTCCTTTGTCTGGTGTGAATGAATGACTCAAATGTGGAAGAACAATCACCTTTTTCCCTATATATCTTGATCTTTGATTCTACCATATGTGCGTGGAAATCTGCTTTTTTGTGGATGCAACCAATAAAAGGAAAAAGATTCTTCTACCTCTTGTCTTCGTTGAAAAAGGTGAGAAAGAATCCGATACAAACCCTTAAAATGGTTTCAAAAGTTTTATTCACGATTTTGCGGTGCTCTTTGTACAATTTTAAAGAAAATGATAAAATCAATTGGCATTCATACAGGAAAAAAAATTTTAAATAAATAAAAAAAATTCGTTTTTACCTAAACACACGTTTTTTGGAATATTTATCAAAATAAAATCTATTAGCAATATCGGTCCGGACCGGTATTTGGTTATTTTCAATACCGGTCCGGACGGGTACTAGGCCAACTTTTTTAAAAAATAAAATACACCAGTACCGGTCCTTCTGGGGGCGGTACTGGATTAATATCAATACCGGTCCTTCATGGGGAGGTACTGGGTCAAAATATAATTTTTTAATTTAATATTAAATATATTGATTTAATTAATAGAAATGATTTAGGTAGGAAATTACGATTGAAAAATATATTAATAGCAAATAAATATATTAATTTTTGAGCCGTAATTTTACATTGATTCAATTGACATAGCATTAATGTAATAATATATTAATTGATTCAATTAACATAGCATTAATGTAATAATAATAATCGGATCCATCAAATTAAATTCCAATCCAAATTAAAAAACGTAATAATAGTCATGAAGATATTAAGGCATAGAAATTATTGTTTTCAAGATGCACGAATGATAACATTATGCAAATTTGGATATTATCATTTATTATAATTAAATAAAATTTAGAGTAAAAATCAAAGAAGGAAATATTGTATATTTGTATTAATTCATTATATTTTTTCTTTCCACGGAAGAGATTATTTTACGATCTATTACAAGACTTTCTTATTTAAGATGGATTGACTTATTATTATTACATTAATGTTATGTCAATTGAATCAATTAATATATTATTACACTAATTTGATGGTTGAATTATTATTATTATTACAATAATGATATGTTAATTGAATCAGTGCAAAATTACCTCTAAAAAAATAATATATTTATTGCTATTAATATATTTTTCAATCATAATTTATTACCTAAATCATTGCTATTAATTAAATCAATATATTTATTATTAAATTAAAAAATTAAATTTTGAACCAGTACCGCCCCATGAAGGACCGGTATTGATATTAACTCAGTACCGCCCCAGAAGGACCGGTACTGGTGTATTTTATTTTTTTTAAAAATTAACCCAGTACTGGTCCGGACCAGTATTGAAAATAACCCAATACCGGTCCGAACCGATACTACTAATAGATTTTATTTTAATAAATATTCCCAAAAATGTGTATTTTGGTAAAAAAAAATGAATTTTTTTATTTATTTAAAATAGTTTTTCTTCATACAGAGGCAACAAAAAAAAATAGGCATTCATACATCCACTACTATTCATATAATTTTCTAGTATATCGTAAAACAAAACAATTTTTATTATTGTTTCAACTTTGAAGTTTTTTTATTATTTATTTTGAAAATGATCTTATAACCTTTTTGGAAAAATCAAATCAATAAAGCATTTTTGAAAAATTCTAGATAATAAAAGATCGATTAAATTAAACTTATTTTTAATGTTATAATAATTGGATAAACCACCAAAACAGTCCTCAAATTTTGGAAATGTTAATAAAAATATCCTTCAATTTATTTTGTTAACCATAAAAACACTATCAAAATATTTTAAAATGCAACAAAATTACCCAATTTTAATATACATTATCAAAAAATACTTTAGAGATTAAATTTTGGTGCAGTTTTTTACAAGTATAATTAGAAAAATGAGATGCTTTTATCATAAAAATTTAGTTATTTTTAGAAACTTTTTTTAACGATTTTTTTTCAATACTTTTAAAAGATGATAAAAAATTCTAGGGCTTGAAGTTTTGTCCAATTTTTAGATATACTTTCTAAATAGTTATCCAAATATTCTACAAAATTTTATATAAAAAAGATAAGATGTTTGTCAAATATAAAAATTATTTGTCACTATTAAGAAAATATTTTTTGTTTATTTTTGTGGCATTTTAAAATATTTTAAGGACATTTTTGTTATAAAAATTGAGTTTATTTTTGTCAATTTTTTTAAAATTTGAGAACAATTTTAATAGTTTACTCGTTATAATTTTACCACATTTATTTGTTTAATAAATTTTATATAATATAATTATTGTAGAAAGAATAGAACTAATACTTGCAATGCAAGAAAGAAAAAAGAAAGAGAGAAAGGAATAGAACAAGAAAGAATGAAAACTAAAGAATGATGAGTTAAATAAATATCAAATTGCTCTTCAAATTTGAGACTATGATTAAATTGGTCTCTGAAATTTAAATGGCATCAAGTTGGTTCCCTATTTTTATGGTTATAACTCGTATTGACCTTTTTAAAGTTGTCCATACAAAAATTGTTGATATGGCCATTAATTATCCACACTGAACTATAATAAAACAAAGTTGTGATCTGTTTGTTCTAATACAATATTAAAATGACATTATTTGATGGCGAAAGAAGTTAAAATTTATCTTTCGATGTGTTGTGTGAGATAGATTTTAACTTTCTTCACTCTTAAATGATGTCATTTTGGTATTGTGTTGACGCTAATAGATTACAACATTGTTATATGAGAGTCCAACATGGATAATTAACGACTATATCAGCGTTTTTTTTAATGAAAATCTATAAAATGGCCAACTTGAATCATAACCACAAAAATGAGGGATCGATTTAATGTTATTTAAATTTCAAGAGTCAATTTAATTGAAGCCTCAGATTTTAGGGGCCAATATAATATTTAACTCAAAAAATGATTAAGAGAATTCAAGCCACCAAGACCGAGCAATACAAGCCTGTATATATACAACTATACAAGGCTCTAGGGTGTATTTGGTAACAGGATTGAGAATGAGATTAGAGGATTGAAACTCAGTATCGTGTTTAGTTGATAAAGATTTGGATTAAAATTTTAGTCTCTATTTTCAAATTTTCAAAATTTTCAGGACTCTTGGAAATTAGGCTGCATTTGGGAGAGATACTAAGATTAAGAGACTAAGACTGGGTGACTGAAATTGGGAGACTGAGACTGACTTAAATTTGTTATTGTATTTGGTTTAAAATTTACTAGGAGACAGAGACTAAAAGATAGAGATTAAATTAAGTTGATGAAAAAATAACAAAGGTTAGTATTAGAGACTTTAATCATATTGAGTGATGGTATTTGAATAAGAAAACGTTATTAAAGTTTCAGTCCCCAGTTCTTTAGTCCCCACTATCCGGAGGTACTGAAAATACTGAAATTTTGGAAACTGAGACTAAAATTTTACTTCCAATCCATGTCCACCAAACACAATATCGAGTCTTAGTTTTTCAGTTTCGGTCCAAATACTTAAAACCAAATGCTACCTTATGGACTAAGGGATGAGAGAGAGAAACTTTAATAATTTTTTAAATTAAATATTCTCACTCAACAATAAAGTTTATAACGGTAGCATCTGTTCCTTCTTCACCAACTTAATTTAGTTTATATCTTCAAGCTTTGTCTCTTGATAAATTTTAAATCAAACACAATAATAAACTTGAATCAGTCTCATTTTCTCCGTGGATTCGGATTTTGCCCTTTTCAAAAAAAAAAGAACAAATAAAAATAAAGGTATTAGGGTTAGAAGTAGTTTAGTTTTTAAATTACACATATTAAAAATTATTCTATGATATAATTATCTAAATTGACATGAGTGCATTTGATCCTAATTATATAATATTAAATAAACTCTAGCTAGCTACGAGCCTGCTTCAAATCGATGGAACAAATTTTTGTAAAATTATTTCTTGACATGCTTTAAGTTTTGTATTTAACTGCATAAAGCAAATTATTAAAAATATTTTAAAGTAAATTATTGTGCATCTCCAAAGTATAATACTAGCTAGCTAGTCAATAATAGTCACTGCATTATTAAATAAATATTTATTCATGAAAAAATAAGTTTTGTTGTAGAAATTCTTATTGGAAAACTTTTGATGCAATCATCTTATATTAATTGAATATTTAATATAATTTAGATATTTAGAAACTTTCTATAAACAACTTAAAATAATAAAAAAAAACTAGTGAGTTAGTAGAACTTGGAATCGTTTACTAGACATATCATAGTCTTTTCTTAATTATTATGTAAATCTCCACTCAAGATAACTTTTTTTTTTTGTGTCTACTCAAGATAACTTTTCATAAGATAAAAATACCACTTTACGCATTTTATCTTGTTAAAAAAGACCAAGTACGTAAGTGGAGAAAAGCAGAGTCCATAGGTCAAGGATAGAAATACAAAAACTAAATAATAAATTAAAGAAGACCAAAATTAATTGAATGTAGGGGAGAAAAAAAGTGATGTTAAGTCCGGTTCAAAGTTTTTATCTTTTGATAATTCATGTTAATCAAAATTTTAAAAATTAATAATTAGTTAGAAAATTATTTATTGGAATTTATTATTTAATAGTAAGTAAATTATGATATAAAAGTTTTATTATTTAGTTTGCTTAATATTATGTACATATGTGGAGATAAAGTAAAAAATTATTTGACAAATTAAATGTCACAATAAAATATGAGAATGATGAATATTAAATTAATGTCGTTAAATATAGCAGCGGAACTGCTAAAGTGCTAATACATTTGTGTTATAATGTGTTATTTAGTTCCATTAGAAGACGACGAAGATAATACCAACCAAGAGTTACATGCAATTTGTGTCGGATTTAGGCTTCGTCTCATAAAGTCTTTTGAAGAGGTGTTAGAATTGTTTAAAAATATAAATATTTCATTTTATATTTGATAAATGAAAAAGATGATATATTTTTATTTGCAGCTTTTAGAAAATTAATTAATTTTGGTATACATGTTTTTTTGGTGTATACTTCCATTCAAGTCCCAAACGAATATGTTTTTACTATTAGAACGAACAAGTTTTTAAAAGCAAACGAACAGGTTTTTAACCTGTTTGTGTCAACTATAAAATATGTTCGTTGTATATATAGATTTCTGTTGATGCACGAACAGAATATTACTACTAGAAAACGAACATGTTTTAAAATCTGTTCGTGTCAACTATAAAAACATATTCGTTGTATATATAAAAACATGTTTGTTTGGGACTTGGATGGAGGTGTACACCAAAAAGAGGTGTGCATGTAGCATTGTTGTTATAAAATAGAGTATTTTTAAAAGTATTTAAAGGGAAGTTTTTTAAAAATGAATTATGCTTATCAAAATTAAAAAATCTAATATAATATCATTTATTAATAAGAGAAAATCTTGGTAACCAATATTAGAGAGACTATAGGAAGCCAATATCATTTTTCCTTCTTTTCTCTTTCTCCTTATCACCCACTATTTTTCTAATTATACTCATTACTCCTTATTGGGCTCCTAACGTTGGTTCCGTAGCATTATTCTATTAATAAATATTTACATTTATTATTATATTTTGATATGACCCATCATGATTAGGCCCACTACGGATAAGTGAATGGCCACATTCACAATTCAGCCCACTGCTAACAAACAGAAATGCTTACTTGGCCCACATCCAATATTCAACACATGTTCAATTAATAAACTTAACTCTTAAGAATGAAGCTCCCAACAAACAAGATAAGGCCAAAAAGAATCAGTCAACATAACTGCATGGCCTCATCCCAAAAAAATAGGAATTTGATTCCCTCACCCTAACAACTGCAGAAGCAGTTACTCCATCCTCAAGGCTTATAAATACATCACTCTAGTTTCAAGTTATGGTATGCAATCTTCTCCTTCTTATACTTTATTCTCTAATACATTTTTGCTGACTTGAGCGTCGGAGTGGCCTTGCAGGTCCACCCCCCGCCGTTCCAAGCTTGGTCAACCTCTTGGAAGTCGAGTCTGCCCTCTTTGAAGCCAAGACGCATCCGTGGAGGACCTCTTCGCCAAGTGACCAGCCCAGAACATTGGCGCCCACCGTGGGGCAGAACACTAACATCCCCACATTTCTGTCTTGTTTTTTCCTTGCTTTTCTTCTCTTTTTCAGGAGTTAAAAGCATGGTGACGAGTTAACAATGGAGTCACACCGAGCGGCACTCAACTGCTTGCCTTGGTGACCTCTTTGCAATCTGCGCTGATCTCTTTCTGAAGGGAAGAGGTCAACCACTCTGCTACTAACCATGAGGCTGAATCCAATTTTTGCTTCACTGAGCCATCAAAGTATCCATTGAGAATTCTGTTATCTACTATCTACATTGCAATTAACAAAAGAAGAGGTAACAAGTATCACGTTTACTTATAAAAGAATACGGATTATGCTTGTTACAATACTTAAACAATCCGGCCAAGTACTAAAAGAGTCCGGCCAGGCTCTTTGAAAAATAAAAAACCTTAATAGCCGCCTATCTCATAAAGTACTACAATTCATGCTTTATTTCTACACTATTTTTATGTTTTCTTATGTGTAACTGTTCAACAACTTTATCTTAATTTGAATCTTTTAATTTTTAAATTTCTGTTATACTAAACAACTCAGTTAAAATCAATCCTAAAAGTTAGGACTTGATAACTGTTATATTGAACAGCTCATCCATGAGCTATTTTTTTTTGTTGCACTTTCCTATCTTTAAGGAATAACTGCTGATCACTTTAACTGTTTACTACTCTCTGTTGTTGCTTACTTTTTCTTTTAACATATTAAACAACTCATCAAACCTGTTAAGCAACTTGAACAAAAAAAAAAGTTTTCCAACTTAATAAACATCAGTTTTTCAACCCGTCAAAAATACTAAAACAACCCGGCCAAGTACTAAAATAGCTCGACCAAATTCTAAAACAATCCGGCCAGGTACCAAAACAGTTCGGCAAAATGCTTAAACAACTCAGCATGTATGTTAAACAACTTGGCCAATCTCTTTTATGTATGTTATCATAATTTCCGATCTCTTTTATGCATGTAATTATGATTTCCGATCTCTTTTACGGAAGTATACAGCTCATTAGCTTCTCTAACTAAGAGCTCGACCTTAAGTTATGTTTTTCAGTTAACATGATTTCCGATCTCTTTTATGCATGATATTATGATTTCTGATCTCTTTTACAAAAGTATACAGCTTAGCCTCTCAAACTAAGAGCTCGGCCTTAAGTTATGTTTTTCAGTTAACATAATTTCCGATCTCTTTTATGCAAGTTATTATGATTTCCGATCTCTTTTACAAAAGTATACAGCTCAGCCTTAAGTTATGTTTTTCAGTTAACATGATTTCCGATCTCTTTTATGCATGATATTATGATTTCTGATCTCTTTTACAAAAGTATACAGCTTGGCCTCTCGAACT
>JASCZI010060487.1:90178-100950 GCA_036250425.1 Stylosanthes scabra
GTTACTAACTGCCGATTTATAACTAAATCTACAAAAGCTCAACTTGGTCATTCAAAAATAAACAACTCAACCAACAACTCGGCCGACTCAAAGCTTCAACAACTCAAACTTGGGGGCTTCAACCCTCACCTTGCTATACATGCAGTTGAGTTATAGCCCAACACCAAAACAAACATTCAAAACATCTCAAACATCAAATAAGCTTAACTTGATACGAAACTGTACAGCTCAAGCTTGGGGGCTGTAATATGACCCATCATGATTAGGTCCACTACGGATAAGTGAATGGCCACATTCACAATTCAGCCCACTGCTAACAAACAGAAAGGCTTACTTGGCCCACATCCAATATTCAGCACATGTTCAATTAATAAACTTAACTCTTAAGAATGAAGCTCCCAACAAACAAGATAAGGCCAAAAAGAATCAGTCAACATAACTGCATGGCCTTATCCCACAAAAATAGGGATTTGATTCCCTCACCTTAACAACTGCAGAAGCAGTTACTCCATCCTCAAGGCCTATAAATACATCACTCCAGTCTCAAGTTATGGTATACAATCTTCTCCTTCTTATGCTTTATTCTCTAATACAATTTTACTGACTTGAGCGTCGTAGTGGCCTTGCAGGTCCACCCCCCGCCGTTCCAAGCTTGGTCAACCTCTTGGAAGCCGAGTTCGCCCTCTTTGAAGCCAAGGCGCATCCGAGGAGGACCTCTTCGCCAAGAGACCAGCCCAGAACATATTTAATTATATTATCATAAAAATATGTATAAATATCCATGATTCATTTGAGAACCAAAAGTGCAAATTTATTTTGAGAAGTGCTAGAAAATTAATGGATAATCAACCAACAATCAGTTAATAAAAAAAATTTATGTGAACAAGTGAGTCTGACCAACAAAATTTAATCAAGTCATTTATTTTTATATTAAATAAAAGACTATTTTAATGTCAAATAAAATCTTATTTAGGTGCAAATTTTTATATTATTTGACACCGAAATAATATTCTATTTATCATAAAAATAAATCACTTAATTAAACTTGGTTGGCTATAATTACTTGTTCAAATAGCGTTACCCAATAAATAAATATAGCATATGAAAATTTCATGAAAACCAATTATCTATCAATAATAGAAGACTAATTATTTGAAAATATAAAAAAATATCATCTTAAATACTAGAAAATATCATTTAAAATAATAAAAAATAAATTTTTTAAAATAATAGTATTAATTCGATGAATAGTGAATGATATTGTTAGTTAATTGTTAGTTAAAAAATATTAGTGACTATATATATTTATTAAATTCACCTGTGAAGATACAGGTTTTTTTATTTAAATAATTTAAATATCATTTTTATTCAAATGCATACGGACACAGGTAATTATATATTTAGGTTGTTATTATACAACATGGCTTGGCAGCAGAGATTTGAACTTTCTGAATAACATGGTGGTAGCTAGCCCATGTTATGCTACGATCCAATTCCATTGACACTAACACGGGCTACGAATGCCCAAGTTGCGCAACATGGGCTAGAAAGGCCCAAGTTCTCAACACAAAACAGCCAGACCCGTGTTAGGATTCAAAAAACCAAAAAAATTAATTTTTATTAAAAAAAAAACATAAAACATTACAAATATAAATATAATAATATATAACAAATATTTATAAATAATCGAAAAGGTTCACAAATATTAAATATTAATGGTAAATAATTAAAAAGGTTCACAAATAATTACGAATGCCTACAACTAATTCATTATAAATAAAGTCGTGCGTACTAAAAAAATATAAAATTAATAGTTATAGACAATACATGCATTTACACATAAACATATTTAAAAATTATCTTGCGTTTGCTTTTTCGGAAATATTACAATGATCCTAAACCCTATTACAATAAGCGGAGATAATAGGGTTTAGGATCATTGTAATATTTTCGAAAAAGCAAACGCGAGATAATTTTTAAATATGTTTATGTGTAAATGCATTTATTGTTTATAACTATTAATGTTATATTTTTTTAGTACGCACGACTTTATTTATAATGAATTAGTTATAGGTATTCGTAATTATTTGTGAACCTTTTTAATTATTTATCATTAATATTTAATATTTGTGAACCTTTTCAATTATTTGTAAATATTTGTTATGTATTATTTATATTTATATTTGTAATGTTTTATGTTTTTTTTTTTTCGTTTTTTGGACCCTAACACGAGTCTGGCTGTTTCGTGTTGAGAACTTGGGCCACATTAGCCCATGTTACACAACTTGGGTCTTCCTAGCCCTTTGTTACACAACTTGGGCCTTCGTAGCTCATGTTGCGCAACTTGGGCATTCCTAGTCCGTGTTAGTGTCAATGGAATTGGATCGTAGCATAATATGGTCTAGCTATCATCATGTTATTCAGAAAGTTCAAATCGCTGCTGTCAAGCCCATGTTGTGTAACAGTAACCTCAATATATAATTACCTGCGCATTTAGGTAAAATGATATTTAAATTATTTAAATAAAAAAAATCCGTGAAGATACCTCCCCATAAGTTAGTGAGTTTTTCTTTTTCCTTTTTTTTTTGGGCTCAAATAGTAAGAAGTCAAAAGTGTTTTGGATGCTAAATACCCTCTGAGAATATGACCTGGTTTGCATAAATCTTTTTGGTTGTTATTGTTTCTAATTACTATTTTTTTTTGTTGACAGAAATTACTAATTACAAATTTACTAATTAGTAAAAGATTTTTATGGATTCACCGTGTCACTATATTAACCACTTACTGTTAGCATATTCAGTGGCAGCATTTTCTTCATATCAACGTGAGCCATGTGCAATTAATATCCCCACAAATGTTATTGAATATTTTTTTTATATTATTTGTCATAGTTGATTGTGTCAAAAATAGAAAACCTAAAATTCCATGTTTTAATTATATACATTTTTTAGTTTTGTTTCTAAAATTGTTTTAATCCAATATAAAATTAATTTATTTTTTTTTAAATCCTTGTTGTTTCTTTTGTCTTGTAAATGGGAAATTAAACGCTAACACAATGAAATAAAATATCAACGCGACAAAATATATTATATCAGTATTTAAGTTATCATATAAATTAAAAAGATAAAAATTAAAATTGTTGAATTTTGTTAAATAAAAATAGGAAAACTTGTATATAGATATATAAGGGTGCGTTTGGTAGAGAGACTTAGACTGAGAGACTAAGACTGGGGGACTGAGACTGAAAGATTAAGACTGAAATATGTTTGTGTATTGTGTTTGGTTTAAAATTAACTAGAGATAGAGACTAAGAGATAGAGATTAAACTAAGTTGATGGAGCAGAAATACATGTTAGTATTGGAAACTACAATATTGATGGAGTGTATTTGAGTAAAAAAATATTGTTAAAGTTTCAGTCCCAGTCCCCAGTTTTCCAATTCCTCCAATTTGGAGGTACTGAAAATACTGAATTTCTGGGGATTGGGACTGAAATTTTAGTTTCAGTCTCTGTTCAACAAACACAATACTGAGTATCAGTCTCCCAGTCTCAGTCCCAGCCTCTTGAAACAAATGCACTCTAACAGAAAAATATTTTGTACGATAAATTTTTTTGAAAGCATATATTTTATATACAATTAATCTTGGTGTACACCTCTTTTTGGTGTACACCTCCAACCAAGTCCCAAACGAACAGGTTTTTTAAAGCAAACAAATAGGTTTTTAACCTGTTCGTGTCAACTATAAAACATGTTCGTTGTATATATAGATTTCTGTTCGTGCACGAACAGGTTTTTAAAAGCAAACGAAAGGTTTTAAAACCTGTTCGTGTCAACTATGAAAACATGTTCATTGTATATATAAAAACTTGTTCGTTTGGGACTTGGTTGGAGGTGTACATCAAAAAAAGATGTACATGTAGTATTACCGTTTTATATAATTTACAATTACTTTTTAATAAATAAAATAAATACCAAAAATTTAACATATACCAAAAACACCCATATTGCAACTCTTAACTTTTATATATATTTCATATTTTATATTTATATTTTTTAATTAAAATCAACTATTAAGATAAATGAGTTACGAAAAGTAATTCATATATTTCATAAGTCACCATTTTTATTTTGTTTAGATGATAACATTTTTTAATTTTAGATAATAACTTAATTATTGACTCTTAGTATTAATTTCATAACACAGTTGAAATATTAAATATAAAAATCATTTTTATAATAAAGTTTTTTTTTCATATATTTACTTCTTCTCCTCCTTTTTGATGTGAGTGATTTTATTAGACTAAATTAATTTGATTAAATTTAGTTGATAAAAAAAATTTAGTTGACAAAAAAATATTTATACACTTAACATTATTATTAAAATTTTTTCATACAACATGTTTTTTGGAGACTATTTTTTCACACTATGTAATTAAAGATTAGATGTAAGTTGTAAGTATGATTTACCCATACTGTTTCAAAATAAATTTTCTTTTAAAAAAATAATTTCATTTTCATTTAATTAATTAATAATTAATAATTAATTTGGGGCGCTGGGGTTTTTGCTTCTTTTTAAAGTTGAAAGGTTGAAGGCCTAGCTTCCTTGTTCACCCGCCGCCTGTAACAAGAACACCAACAACAACAACGAAAGCAAAGCAAAGCAAAGAAGAAGGAAGAGAAAGCAAAGCAAAGAGAGAAAGAAAGAAAGAAAGAGACACATTTTCAATTCCTCATAACCCATCCATAAGGCCAAACCAAAAGGCATCTTCTTCTTCCTCCATGATTTATATGCTTATATCCCCTTTTCTCTTTTTCAATTTCTCCTTATTCACTTATATTCTCTCTCTCTCTCCCTCTCTCACACACACAAATATATATTATATAAAATTACACACACTCACTCACACACACACCTATATATATAGATATAGAATATATATCTATATATACACACATCTATATCTATTGTGAAGGGTGTATATAAAGAGAAAAACTGAGAAACCAAAACCTCTATTTGAGGGTTAGAAGGGGTTCCACGCATTAAAAACCCAGTCTTTCATCACATTAGACAGAAAAGAAAAGAAGGGTTTGTTTTTCCTTCTTTTTTTTTTGTTTCCCAGAAAAACCAAAGAATAAAAAGTAGAGAGTGAAAGGGGGTAAGAGGGGGAAGAGTTCTTGTAAACCCCGTCACTTGAACAAGGTTTTCCTCATTATTCTCTCCCCCCCCTTTTTTTTTTGTGTGTGGGGTTGCTGAAAGTTCACATTTTTTTTTTCTTTTGTTGTTATTATCTCACCATTTTTTAATTTATTTTGTTAATGTTTTTACCCCATTTCTTATGATATCTATGTAATGTGTGTCACTGCCAGTATTTATTTGTCTAAGCTAAAGCTTATTCCACATACCTTATCCGTTTTTTCATGCCAGAATGAAAAACCGTCACTATAAACATTGTTGTCTTTTGTACTGTTGTTGTCATCATTCATAGTTTTATCAGAGAGAGCACAAAAGGGTTAGTGTGCTCTTAAGTGTTAACAACACTTAACTGGTACTATATATATTAGCATGTGTGTGTGTTTTGTTTTTCAGTCCTAGGTTGTTGTATTTTTTTTGGTTGTGCTTGTTTTGTTTTGTTCAAAGTACTGATATATATATTATCTGGGGTTTGTGCATTTTGTCTGGTACAAGCAGGAGAGTGCAAATTTCTTCACTATATAAGAAGAAAGAAGAGGGAAAACTTGAAAAGGAAAGAGGGTGGTGAAAATGAAGTACGTGTTGGTAACAGGTGGTGTTGTTAGTGGACTTGGGAAAGGAGTCACTGCTAGCAGTATTGGTGTTCTTCTTAAGGCTTGTGGTCTTAGAGTTACTTCTATCAAGATTGGTAATTTCCCTCTCTTCTCTTATTCTTCCTCTGCTTTGGATTTTAAAATTAACACTTTTGGTTCTTGTACTGGAAGAGGAGAATGCATCTTTTTTAATTAACAAAATGATTTTGTCAATATTAATATGTTGGTTTTTTATATATAAGAATAACAGTTCAGTTGTTTAACCAACCCATTTTAGTGTTTTTAATTGACAATTTTTGAGGTTCAATTCATTCTTTTTTTTTTATTTGAGTTGATGAGTTCTTTTTATTTTATTTTTAATTTTTTTTTGTGCTATGATTTTAAAGGGCTTCTGATTCTTGTGCTTTTTGTTTCTTTCTCCATACTGCTTTCTTCTTTTGTTGTTGTCAGTAGTTCCAATTTTATGTTCAACAATCTATATTTCTCTTCCATCCTAACAACCAATCGAAATCCTGTATTTCTTTCTTTTTATGAAAATAATAATGTTTAATTCTGGTTTTATTTTTCTAATTTTGTTTGAACTTGCAGATCCCTACCTCAATACTGATGCAGGGACTATGTCTCCTTTTGAACACGGAGAGGTGTTTGTCTTAGACGATGGCGGTGAGGTAAATATACTCGTTTTCTTACCACGAGCGGGTGGCAATTAGTGATTTTGTTTTTTGGAATATAGTAGCTGACAGTGATTGTATTTGATATTTCTATCTGCTACTTAAAATCTTGACCTGTGTTATGTTTACTTGAAATTACAGCTAAATGTCTTTTGTTTGTTCTCCGAGATGGTTTGACTGGTTTCATTTATAATAAACTGGAATACTGCAATCCCTTTTCAGTTTGATGCTTAAGTTACTAATTCTTATTCATTCTTTTGTTTATGTTCAAGGTTGACCTCGACCTTGGTAACTATGAACGTTTCTTGGACATCAAACTAACCCGTGACAATAACATAACTACTGGAAAAATATATCAGGTGAACAAACTTCCTTCGGATGTATTTTTTATTTTTTTGACTCGGTGTGTTTGCAGTTTCTCATTTATTTTGTCCCTTCTTGAATGTTTTATAGTCTGTTATTGAGAAGGAGAGAAGAGGAGATTATCTTGGAAAGACGGTCCAGGTGAGTTCGACGATTCTAATGTTTTCTTTGTTGAAGGAGTTCAAAAAGGTTGCTGGTGCCTTGATTTTTAATTTGGCGTTACTTTGCTTGGTGGTAGGTGGTTCCGCACATAACAGATGCCATCCAAGAGTGGATAGAGCGTGTTGCGAAGATACCGGTTGATGGAAAAGAAGAGCCAGCAGATGTTTGTGTGATTGAATTGGGTGGAACCATAGGTAGATTAATACTTCAAGAGAACAATTCAACTAATTCTTTGAGAAAAAAATTGATTTAGTATTTGGCTAGCAGCTTCTATTTGGAAGATAGTGAGTGATAGGAATATTGTTTGCATTATCTATTATGAAAATTTCTAGAACCTCTTATTATTATTTTATTTTTTTCTCCTTTATTTCAACACTTCAATTTAAAAATGGCTTTTCTTTAATGCCAGGGGATATTGAGTCTATGCCCTTTATTGAAGCACTTGGCCAATTTTCATACCGTGTAGGTAATGACCATCGACCTTCAAACCCCATAGTTTACTAATTTATCTAATTTTTTATTTTTAGTGTGCTAATTGGTCTACATTTGCTAATCGTCATCATCATCTTCTTCTTCTTCTTTTTGTAGGTCCTGGCAACTTCTGTCTCATACATGTCAGCTTGGTTCCTGTTCTCAATGTCGTTGGTGAACAGGTATACTGCAAATAAAATATGGAATCAATGCAACTTCTATATTCATTTACTAGATATAAATGAAATAAAATAATAGCAAGTATCCAATTGAAATTTTAAATTTCAGTTCATTGTTTCTGACTAAAATATATTCAACACTTATACTGATTGTTTAAATTTACAGAAAACAAAGCCAACTCAGCACAGTGTTCGTCAACTTAGAGGATTAGGTTTGACCCCTAATCTTCTTGCTTGTCGAAGTACAAAGGTGTGTCCTATGTCCTCTTTCGTCTTTTCTTCTTGTCATGTTGGCTTCATCTGATCGTTATTCTCATCTTTATGCCAGATTCTTGATGACAATGTGAAGGCAAAGCTTGCTCAATTTTGTCATGTGCCGGTAATAGGACATTAAATTTGATATTTTGATATTTGGTTATCGTGAAAGATCTTATACTGATTTTTTTTTCTGTATTATGCAGATGTCGAACATAGTTAATCTACATGATGTTCTGAATATTTGGCACATACCGTTGCTATTGAAAGTAAGTAATTCAACGTTATTTTTTAAACTCCTTTCTGTGACATCCTTCTGTGGCTTGATAAATATAGTTTTCCCAAAAAGTGTTTAATTTGCATGTTCTTTTCTTTTCTATTCTTTGGTTTATGCAAGAACCTGAATTTTTCCTTTGAATTCATTCTGTTAATAAATAGGATCAGAAGGCGCATGAGGCGATCCTGAAAGCATTAAACCTGCTAGGGTTTGTTTGACAAACTCAGTCTTTTATGTTCTATAAACTTCTTCCTTTCCCCAAGAAAAAAAAATTCTGATTCTGATGTTTGGACTTTGGAGATTGTATTGTTTGTTCCACTGCAGCGTTGGCCAAATTTGTGTGTCATTGGACTAACGGCTTTTTCATTTGCAGTGTTGCGAAAGAGCCTAATTTGAAGGAATGGACTACAAGGACAAAAGCTTATGACAAATGTCATGAAACTGTGGGTCTCAAATATCTCAAAATCTAACTGTTTACTGGAAAAAAAAGATTGCTTTGTATGAAATTATGAAAAGATAGTCATCTCCCAATTGTTGAGCTTACAAGTATTATGCACCTTGCAGGTTAGAATTGCGATGGTGGGAAAATACACAGGTCTTTCAGATGCATATCTTTCTGTTCTGAAGGTATCTTGCTCTTCAATTTAAGAAATAATTCTACACTATTATTTATATTTATTTCTGTATTGTCTGTGACATGCACCTTTTGGACCTCAAGTTGTTTAGAGTTCAAATTGTACTTTCTGGTCTAAATATAATGATCTCGAAGATATGCGACAAGACTTATTTACACGGTTTTCTTTCAGGCTCTTTTACATGCTGCTGTTGCTCGCAATCGTAAACTTGTTGTCGACTGGGTTCCAGCTGGTGATCTCGAAGATGTTACTTCTAAAGAGGTGAATACTTGGCCTTCTGGTGTATCGTGTAAAGTACCTCATGTTTTCGATTTATGCCAACCTCTAATGATTAATGTAATATTTCAGGATCCTGAGGCATACAAAGCTGCTTGGACTCTTCTGAAGGTTCGGCTATTTGAATTTCCTGAATTTCTTTTATAATGCTAATGTAAATGTAAATTTGTCTAAATGCATTTCAGTTAGACCATTTCCCTATTGTTACCTAAATTGAATTATTTTGCAGGGTGCTCATGGGGTTCTAGTTCCAGGAGGTTTCGGCGATAGAGGAGTGCAAGGGAAAATTCTTGCTGCTAAATATGCGCGAGAAAATAATGTTCCGTATCTCGGCATTTGCTTGGGTATGCAAATTGCTGTGATAGAGTATGCACGATCCATTCTGGGTCTGCATGATGCTACCAGCACAGAGTTTGATCCTGATGCCAAGAACCCTGCCGTCATATTCATGCCTGAAGTATGTTTTACTATTTATGATACTGCGCGAGTCTGAGAATGTTGTTACTTTTGGCGACCAAGTTAAACTGGTATGCGCTTTATTTATTGATAGGGTTCAAAGACTCACATGGGGGGAACCATGCGTCTTGGTTCCAGAAGGACCTTCTTTGAAGTTGCTGATTGCAAATCTGCAAAGCTGTAAGAACTGGCTTGCATTAACACATTCCATTAACTGGATATTAATCATCTTCAATCCAAAATGAAATTGATAGTAACTTTGGGATTTACATTTTACACCGCTTTTACATATTGGTGATACTAAAATTTGGAATTCTTCATAGGTATGGTCATGTAAAGTACATTGATGAGCGGCATCGCCATAGATACGAGGTAAATTAGTTTTAAGGCGAAGAATTTCTCTACACGAAGAGGGTACAATATATTTTTGCTAACAATTATCGCAACTCTTTACAGGTTAATCCCGACATGATATCACAGCTGGAGAATGCTGGTCTATCTTTTGTTGGCAAAGATGAAACTGGGAAGCGCATGGAGGTGTGTTTTTACAGATGAATTTGTTAATAGCGTGGATGTTAAGATTATCAAACAATATTTAATAATATAACCTGTTAATTATGTACACGAGTGCAGATAGTAGAACTGCCTAGCCATCCGTATTTTATCGGCGTACAGTTTCACCCGGAGTTCAAATCCAGGCCAGGGAAACCTTCTCCTGTTTTCTCAGGTATTTATCTCTGGAGTCCTTAACCGTCTTTTTCGTACATGAACCAGTAGTTCCATCCAAGATTTTAGAAGATTATATCCTGGTTTGTATCAATTTTTCTTCCAATTCTAATGAAAACATTGATGGTCATCTTTCATTCTCTGTTCAAAAACTTTTATGGGTATACAAAAAAAAAATCTTTTATGGGTCCAATAAAACTAACATTGAATCCAAGCTATTGTCATGGTAAAAGAATTAAAAGCCCTTTTTCTCTCTTGTTGCTTATATCACCCGCTTTTTAATCATGTGATAGCCAATGCAATATGACTATTTCAATGAAAACAATTTAAAAAAATCCTGTGAATTCTTTAGTCTATGATGCATATTGGAATCATCCTTAGATAAATTATGCAATGACTTGAAAGTATTCCTCAATTTCTTTCTATGATCATAAATTCATGTGATACTATCTGCAATCACATATATATATATATATATATATATATATATATATATATATATATATATATATATATA
>JASCZI010060488.1:0-12907 GCA_036250425.1 Stylosanthes scabra
ATATATATATATATATATATATATATATATATATATATATTATAAAATAATAATGATTGTATATACATGCAAGCATAATTTTTATCATATTTTTAAAAAAATTATACATAATTATCATATTTTTTAAAAACAAACTACACAGGCAAACATAATTTTTATCTATTTGCTGTTCTTTTTTAACGTGATTTATTTTGATATGTTTTTAAACACAAATATTAAGTATAAATATTTTAATTTTAAAAAAAAATTATGGATGTTATAAGTATAAAATTATAAATGTTATATATATAAAATTATGGATGTTATAAGAATAAAATTATGAATGTTATATATATGAAATTATGTATAAAATCATAAATGTTATATATATAAAATTATGGATGATATATATATGAAATTATGGATGTTATAAATATAAAATTATGAATGTTATATATATGAAATTATGTATAAAATTATGGATGTTATAAATATAAAATTATGAATGTTATATATATGAAATTATGTATAAAATCATGGATGTTATAAATATAAAATTATGGATGTTATAAGTATAAAATTATTAATATTAAATTAATAATATTTTTAACTACTTTCAATATATTGAACAAGAAATAAAAATAAAGGTGAATGGATTATAAAAAGCAATATCATAAAATTAAGAGAATATGATGTAATAATATTATAAGCTGATATAATTTAATAATTAATATATATGAGTATGGTAATTATTATATTTGATATCTCGATCTATATTTTAAATATCAATTGAAAAAAATTGAATGAAAATAGAAAGAGAAATTGAATAATAAATGCTGATAAATATGATATATATGATGATAATTAACATGAGTCACACAGCAAGAAGGCTATAAATGAAGAGAGATGGTAAGGAGTGGGAATGGTTTGCACACGCTCCTTATATGCAAATATTATTCAACATAATGTTTTAGATGTTTTTATAACTCTATGCTTACGTATCACAACTTATAGAAATATTTGTGTCAGAATGTAACTAAAGTCAGAAGAATATAATTTTACGTGTCTAGAATAAGAACATCAAGGATCACAAAATCTAAACCATCCTGTATTATATTATTTACTTTTTGTAATATAGGGCGCCATAAATAATATAAACTGAATAATTTCTTCAGATGTAGTTTATATCTGGTTTTATTTCTAAAAGGAAACCTTTAATAAGAAAAAGCATGCTGAAAAAAAAAACACAGTTCTACTTTTTTTAAAAATCATCAACTGAAAATATCTATTAATCATTGCGACACAAAAACCATTACATCAAGGAAAAAAACTCCAAAATATTATACAATTAATTTACAAATGTAACAATCTTAAATAACTAACAGCTAATTGACAGATATACCAGGTCGATAACAAATAATGATAAATGATTAGTATACTTAAAGTATTTTTTAAAATTTTGACAACAATATACAATGCTGTCAGCAGAAGAAAGTTAAGTAGAATAGGATTACTCAATTTACTAAAGACACAAACATGAATCATGAAAATTAAACAAATTGCATGCAAAACTGTAGGAATTGTTTTTTTAACTAACATAAAGACATAGAAATCAAAAGTACTTAGTCATTATGAGATTTAGAATTTTGTAAGCTCAATTTTAGATGGTGTGAATAAAAGATGGCATTCAAATTAATACTTTACTGAATATATGCTATGAGAATGAGTGGAAACTCAAAGAATCATTTTACCAGAGTTAAGTTCAATAATGTTGAGTTTTAATTTCAGAAGTTAATTTTTAAAAAGGAAAACAACAGCTTAAAATTCTAAAGGTTGAAGGTGGAATAAAACGGAACATGGAATCAATTTCTCATTTGTTATCTTATTTAACACAATATAGGTCATATATTACAGAGAGACTTACGAATTTATTTCAACATAAAAACTTAATACATTATATAATTCTAAAAATAACCATAATCCTAAATGATTAGTTGACAAAACAATTGGCAAGCCTTGTTCCATACATATTACCATATTTGTTCATAACCATAACAAACTAACATAATAGATGTCCTACTTTGACCGCATAGAATATTAGCTTATTGAAATACAAACACAAAACAACTACTTTAAAATACTAATTAGCATGACAGTCTCATCGTCAGAAGAAACACTAAATCTAAAAATGCTTCCCGCCTTGACATTGTATTTTTTGCAAAATTTGTGCCACCTCTTGGTCAGGTAAACCTCATTTAGCCTCATAACATGCCATCTAAGCTTCATCTTCAAGATTGATCCTCTTGGCTGCACTATGTTGATATAAGGAAGCTTTGAAGGAAATGCCTTAATGGCAAACTTAGCTTGTAACAACTGAAATGTAACACCCCAATATCAATCAATCATAACGCATACATGATTGGTTAATATTAAAGCGTCACGAACATATAGACGACTACATAAATTTACTAAAATCCAAAAACCGTAATAGTCTCGAACCGTATATCGTTAATAGATAGGTCATCTTATACAAAATAGAGCTAAGACCACCCTAGGTGCATGTTATGTCAATAAGAAAATACATATATTTCGTTAATTATACAAGTGGTTCAACTATGTTACAAAAGAACCTGCAAAGCTTAGGTTCAACTCTGAATAACAACTTCTACTTGAATACACAAAATAACTTTCCTAATTCTCCACATGACACAGTGGAAGACTCGATCTTGGGAGAAACTAGACGCTCGAACTCATCAGGAAAACTTCGCCAACTTTTCGAGCTTGAACCTGTACCTGAAAAGTCTGAATATATATATATGGAGTGAAAATCCCTAACTCATGGATTCTCAGTACGAATAAAGCGCCAAACTTACATTATTTACTCAATCAGGAACGCGCAAGGTAATTCTACTTGGCTCTCATTTAACCATGTTAGTTTAGAAATATCTAAGGCCTAGCACTAGAGTTCTACCATTTATTAATTCTTACCACTCACCAACTACTTTAAGTCCTTCGATCCTAACCAAACAAACATGTCACAAGGTACAATCAGTATGTACAAACAAACATTACAATATGATTAGCAAAAAATTATGCATGAATGCACACCCAATCAATGTCAAGCAAATGTACATGATGAATGTCTATTCCTATAGGCTAAGATGAGCTCACCCGATCGGTTATTATAGCCAATTTCGACTGGTCCAGTACTAGCACCGGACGACCATCGGTTGTACTTCCCCGAGGACCCATCCAAATCGTTTACGGTCTTTCATTCATTTCTCAAATCAATTCAGATATACTTGTGGGGGTTCCATCAATATCATTTGACTAAACCTAAGAGTAAGCCGGGACGTTAGCAGAAGGCCCCCCTGCCACTTACTACTCCCAATGGTCCGTTGTTGCCGTAAGCCGAGTCGTTAGCCCCGCAGGCCCCTCTAGACCTAGGCTCACGGTATAATTAATATAAAAGTTTAGGCAATACTATATATGAGATGTAATCACCAAATATTTCGTGGAAAGATTTTAAAACCATATTATTATACCTTGGAATCGATTCTGAAGAGGAAGAATCGACTCTGAGGGGATATTGAACGTTAAATTTAAAATTCTAACTCTAACGAATCGATTCTAGGGTCACCAGAGTTGACTCGCAGGTCTTTATTCTTAACTGTTTTCAAAGGTAGATTCGACTCGAACTTCCTTCGAATCGATTCATGACAACAAGTTTCAAATCCTTCGCCTCCTGGAATAATACGAATTCTGTTAACCTTCGAATCGACTAAAGTAGATGAAAATATTTTCTCCTAAAGTTCCATGAATTAGATTCAACTCGAAATAGTAAAAGAATCAACTTAAGCTGGCAAGTTTTGGCTCCTGTACAAATTCAAATCGATTCGCACCATGTGAGAGTCGACTCATTTCTCTTAGAAATTTCATTTTCGTTATCAAAGAGGCTCAGCGAATCGACTCTATTACAAGTAGAATCGATTCTCTGCAGCTCAGAAATACATTTCTTAATTCAAACACTCAAATCCTTTTTTTGCTCTCTAGACCAAAACCCACCTCTTTCAAATTGTTTTCTTTCAAAACCAAAACCTCTTCGAAGATATCTCATCGATATTGCCCCATGGGCCTCATTTCTCTTGTAATTCTCATCTCATGTATAGTCCTAAGATTTGTTAGAAGCAATGGTTTGACAACAATCCACAATCACATCTTCATCGACAAACAAATGCATATACATGTCATCATCAAGCAAGCATTTAAGCAACAAGTCACACAGAGCATTAACTCATCTATATAATTTGTCAAATTTCTGATTCACCCTGAAATTCGTTCTAGGTTCAACTAGCCTAGGCAATCATACGAGATTAAATAGTGTAAACTCGAATCTAAATTCATACCTGGACGCCAAGCTCAATGCTAGCACGCGATTTCCTTCGCGCCATCGAGCATCCAAGCACGCCCATCCCAGTTTCTCAACCTCAGTTGACCACATCTACCTCCAATTCTCCAACAATTACCATCTATAACATAATTCAACAACACACACAATACAACACCAATCAACCACCTCAAATTCTAACCAAAAATTAAGACTAGGGTTGGAAACGTCTCACCGGAAATATCTCAGCTTATGGGCTTCGATTACCATGCTCAAAAGCATGCAAAAGCATCACCTAATTCATAGAACCCGAAAACATACATGGTGGTTAGACCATTTTCGAGCAAAACATTGGAGGAGAAAAACGAGTAATGAAGTGGCTTACCCATGTTTTGCATGTATGATAGATTCGAAGAGGACGACGAGAGCTTCGCGTAGCCGCAAACCGTGTGTCAATTGGAGCTCTGGATCCAAAGTTATGGCGGCTAGAATGGTGAATATCACCATCACCATCACCACTCTCATCTCACATCTCTCCATCCTTCTTTCTCTCTTCTTTGAAGAGATGAGGGAGAACGGGTTGAGGTTGGGCTTTGCCCCCACCTTTACCCCCTTTTTCATTAATGACAATAAGGTAGTTTTTATGATTTAGTTCGTTCCGGGTCAAAATTTGTTAACAAAGGTGTTCGTGTTTGTGTCCTAAAAATTATTTATCTTTGTTGTCGTACTCTTTGTCCCATCCCCTCTATACTCCGAAAATACTCCATTTGCCGTCACTTGCTTGGCGGAAAACTCACATGAAAAGAAATAGAAAATAACAAAAAAAAAAAAAAGGAAATTAAGACATTATAAATGTATCAAGAAAATGTTAAACTAATGAGGCCAATTTCAGTTTTAAGAAAAATTAAGAGTACATACCATGGGTACAACTCAACTCCGGCCGATACACATGATTACGGACAGGTGGTGGAGAACGATCACCACTTGAGTTCACCAGCTACCAATATCATCTTTAAATTTACGGTAAAATATGGATGGAATCTTTCCAATTTCCTACGATAGAAAAAAAAACAATGGGATTAATAACATCAATATGTGAATATAGTATTAGGATAGAATTGCAGAAATTTCTATAATGATTAAAAAAATATTTAAAAATATAAGATGTAATATATTAAATCGGGATTAAGCTCCATATAAAAGGAGGGCCGCCATTGATTAATTAGAACATAATTATTTATAACAGATTGCAAAATTTGAAAATTTAGATCGCATAGAAATCAACTCCAAATAACAAAACAAAAAAGAGGTGATTAAAAAAAACACACACACAATGTAGTGTGGATATTATGTTGAAGAACATGAAAAAAACCATATGAGAGTAAGATGGAATCCAAACAATAACATATCCTCTATATATATATAACAAATAAAATATAATATATTACACATTTGGAAAACATGCAACAACTCTCGGCAAACATGCAAGTTATAATATAAAAATAAAAAATATAATTTTATTTTTTCTACTTATAAACTTTATTAAAGAAAAAAAATAATAAAATTCATATTTATAGTGATTATAAATTACAAATCACATAATTTTAATTCCACAAAATTACTAAGATCAATGACCATTCAAAAAAAGAAATTTATCAATTTTTGAAGAATTATGAAGATTAAATTGTGGCACATTTAACTAAAATCTATCTATTAGTAAATTAATATATGGATAAATAAATAAATAACATGCATAAAATATAAATTTTTAAACTAATGAAAAATTATGTGAGTGACACAATTTCATGTAAACATTTGATAATTTATTATAAAAAATATACAAATTAGGTTATTATTTTGAGAAATATATATAAGTGATTAAATAAATGAATACCTATGTTGAATAAATAAATGGATAAATAAATAAATGAATAGATAAATATCTAAATGCCATTTGTACCTGTTAAGCACACACGTACCAAACAATGATCCAATGGACCTTAATCGTGAGAGGGAATAAACAATGAGAATGAGGGAGAGAAAGTGTTCCTTCCGAGGGGAAGCACTCGGAAGAGTCCGAGGGCTGAATCCGAAAAAGGTGACTGATGTGATGAGAGAATAGCATTAAAATCCCAGAATTAGGATTATGAGTATTCTAGGGCTAATATGGAAGATTAGGGTTAAGAAAATGTGTACGTTAGGGGGTGCTTCCCCTAGTTTATATAGTTGCGGGTGGTTAAGATTCAGATGAGATCTTCTCATGATCCTATCGAATCTTTCCTTTTTTAGCTTGATCTTTGATTCTATGGGCCAAGCAAATTGGCTATTGACTGACGGATTGGGCCTTATTGGGCCGGTCCGTAACATTGCCCCCACTCGAGAAGTGGATGTGAATGTATCCATTCAATTTCCGAGTAGTCCGAAATCTTTGGGGTGATTCCGATTGCTTCTTTTGTATTATTCCGACTCAACCATCTTCCGACTGCTTACGTGTCAGTTGGCTTGTGGAGTGTCGCTTTGTTTCACTTTTGCTGACATGGCAGAAAGAGTGATGACTTTTTTCACGTTTTTCGAAAAGAAAAAGTGGTGGGAGCGGTTTTCAATACTTCAGTAACCGTCTCATCATTAGTGTCATTGCCCCTTTGAATTCCAAAGCTTATTGAAGAAGCTTTGTTGGATTTCAAAAGTGAGAAACTACCATTTCTCTTTCTTTCTTTTCTTCTGCTCCCTTTCTCTCTGCCTTTGTCTTGCATCTTATTGTCTCAGAGGAATTCTTTGGGTCTGTTCTTCGCCAAATCTTCGCCTTTGACTTGTAAGTATGCATTCTTTATTTATTATTATCACCATTTTTTTTTGTTGTCGTCGCGTCCCGTTTCTCTCCTTCTTCCTCGTTCGTTGTCTTCGTCACTGTTTTTCTTCAAATCCTTAGCTCTGCTTTCTGTTGCAGGCATATTTATAATTTGGAGAACGAGGAAAATGGGAAAGAAGGAATCTTGTCAAAACGTTAAGGTTCCCCGTCCCTTAATGCGGTGGAGCGAAAACTTTACGGTTGGGTTGAGGAGGCTATCTTCACACAACCCTCTGTGGTTTTTGGGGATTCACTCCCAGAACTTCGCCGTACGATGAGATTAACGGAGGGTGTCGCCGCAGAGGGCAACTTTGTGTTAGAGGCGGCTGGGCCTTCGGACCGGCTGCCTTTTCGGGCGGGTGAGGATGGCCCACATTTCTTGTGGGTGTACCAGGAGTTGTTTACCCGTTTGGGGGTCCGTTTGCCTTTTACGGACTTCCAGAGGGAGGTGATGACGCGGTGCCGGGTGGCGGTGAGCCAACTTCATTTAAATGGTTGGGGGCTTCTGCGGACCTTTGAGAAGGTTTGCCTCCACTTCGGGTTTAGACCGACCAGCCGCTTATTTTTATATATCTATGATATACTCATCCCTCCCACGGGCTACGGCTTTATCTCCTTCCGGGCGCGTCAGGGGTGTAAGCTGTTTGGCATTTTTTAGGAGTCCATCCAAGAGTTTAAGTGGCATTACTTTAAAGTACTGGCCGCCGTGCATTTTGGTTGGACGACGGGGGGAGGCCTTTTCCTTGGGTTTATTGGAACCGCGAGGTTAAAGACTTCGTGATCCATGAGTTGGACCCTTTGGAGACGGCTGTCTTTGAGTTTTTGGTGTCGCTTCCGGCTGGTTTGCCGAAGAGAAATAGCCTCACCTGTCGTTGGATTTTAGACAACAACGACGCGGTGGTGGGAAAATATCTTTGTATTTCTTTGAATTCCTATGTCACTGCATTTATTAATTTATCCTTTATGCTTGTAATCTCATTTGTGTTCGTTCATCTGTTTTACAGACGATCTGCTTCTCGTCGAGATGAAGAAAACCAAACTTGATAGGATGATGGAGATGATGGCCGATCCTACGAGGATGGCTTCCCGATCGGTAGAATCAACCGATGTTCCTGCTGCTACTGCCGCTGCTGCTGCGGCTGCTTCTGCTGCTCCTGCCAGGTCTTCGGCCAATCCCGCTATGCGTTCTGTCCAGGTTCCTCCTCCTCCGCCGCCACTTCTAAGGCTAAGAAAAGCTCTTCAAAGAGGGAGCGCCCGGAGGCGGTGGATGTGGAGGTGGAGGAGGCTTCAAAGGAGGATCCGGACGCCGATTTGAAGCAAAAGAGGCGTCGGAAGGAGAAAGGGAAAGATGAGGATATAGTCGTTCGCGTGCTGTGTGACGATGCTGCTTGGGAACATGCTGTTAATCCTTTAGACTTAGCCTTTCTGAAAAATTTTAATTATCGGAAGGCTTTGGATGCTGGATTAACTTCTTCTTCCGTACGGAAACATCTGTAGGGGATGTTGCCGGACCAGCTTCTCGGAGAGTCATGGCGCCTCTAATGCCAGGCCCTTACTTGCCAACAGGTACACTGTCGATTTTATGTTTTTGTATTTTGATATAGCTTGCCTTTACCTGTTGTGTTTGATCTTGATTTTTATTTGTGCAGCTTGGTTTAGAGGCCACTCTGAAGGCCAAGACCAAGACTGAGGAGGAACTGCTTGCTGTTAAGGACCAGCTTTCAGTTCTGAAGGTGGAGAGGGACTCTGCTTTGGAGTATCTTCCACTGAAGGAAAAGGCTGATTCCCTTGCTCAGCAGCTTTCTCAAAAGGAGGTGGAGCATAAGTCGGCTCTCGAGCGGGTGACCCAGTTGAATGAAGATATCAAGGTTCTGAAGGCCCAACTGGAGTCTGCTCAGCTCTCGGTGAGAAAAGACCAGAAGAGGGCAAAAGCTGCTGAAAGCAGTGTGAAGTCTCTTACTGTGTCTCTTGAGACTGCTCAGGCCAAGTTGAGGAAGTCGAGAGAGGAGGCCAACTACTGGTGCACCGAGTGGAAGAATCTTGACACCGAGGCTCAAGAGATGTGTCAAGAGACGTTGAAGATAGTCCTTGATCAAGTTTGATAGAATAAATTTTTATTTTTGTAAAGTATTTCCTTCTTAAAAACGTTATAACATCATACCTTCCTTGTCCATTGGCAGTCTAATAACTATACACTTCTTGCTATCATCCAAAAATTCATCCTTGATAACTCCCTCGAAATAAGACAGAAACATAGGAACTTTATTCTTGAAGTCAAACTGTTCTATCCATTCCTCTCCTAATATTAATTCTGAACCTGATTTGATGGTAGACATTGCTAAAAAATTGAAACCATGGATATATGAATTACTAAACAACCGAGCATAATCAATGAAGAAAAAATAATCAATATGAATATAAAATATATATTATTATTTCAGTCATCGATTACAATAGCGTAGAAGAAGCAAAAGATTTAAGGAAAAAAATTAACACACCAAATAGAAAAAAAAACTAAATAATTAAGAAAAATAAACATGCCAATATATATTTTCTTAGTAATAAAAAAATAAACTATATGCTAACCTTAGAGGCGGCTGAGAAGCGAAACCAGCAAATAGAAGAGATTTGCCTCGTACAACTGAAGAGATATGATGACAGAGGTAGCTCGAAGTGGCCAACTAATTAAGCTCCGAGTAGCTATGGCAATGTATGTTAAGAGACGGCTGACAGATGTGAAGTGGTTCCGTGCTTCAAGAAGCGAACTCAAGTTCGCACCGTTGTTGGACAAGAGAAGACGGGTGACTGATTTTTTTTAATATACTAACATAATTGAGGATTCTTTGGCTTCTTTATAAGAGGGCCACTAGCGCCATCTTTGAAATAATTACAAATAATTAACATTAATGATAAATATAAATTAACATAATTAAATTATTATCCGGTTCCAACTTACAAATCAATCAAAGTTATTATTTCAATTTATCATTTTATTGACGCATTCTATTATAATTTAAAAGTCAATCAAATATTTTTTAGGAATGTAATTTAGAGTTTGTTTACTATTTGTCAAATAAATATTAGAGATAGATTTTGTAATTATAATTCAATTTTAATAGTAATAAGTAATAACAATAATCTTGCATAATAGACGATAAATATTTATATTAAAAATCAACTTATAGTATAGGTTATTATAAAAGAAAGAATAAAAGTATACATTTTTTCTGAAAGAAAAAAGAAAACTGTATATTAAAATAATTAATTTTAGATATTTTACTAAATGAAAAATAGAAGGCCATATATTAGATAAAAAATTAAGTAGTAAGTGAAGTAAATAACTTTTTATACATTACGTTGATCACATTCTTTTTCTTGTAGTGATATATTTTATATAAAGATCTTAATTAATACTTTTTAAAACCTATTCGCATTGTTTAATTCACAAGGAGGATGTGAATAGGTTTGGAAACAATTCAAAAAAAATTGAATTTGTTTCTGGTGTGATTACTTCAGTTGAAGAGGTGAATCCAAAACTGCCGGATATATTACCTGATGGAGACGGAAGTTATGCAAATGTTAATTCTGTGGTTTTCCATTCATCAAAGGGTGCCATGTCTAAAATAAAAAGTTCAAGGATTGGAAAAGATATTTACTCTTGTTTTTTTCATCTCTTAACAGCTGCTTAGATAAAATAATTTTTTTTCTAAAGTTTTTCTTTCTTGAAAACGTGATAATATCGTATTTTTCTTGTCCATTGGAACTCTGATAACTATATACTTCTTGCTATCATTCAAACATTTATCGTTGATAACTCTCTCGAAATAAGACAGAAACATAGAAACTGTAGTCAAACTGTTATGTCAATTCCTCTCCTAATATTAATTCCGAACTTAATTTGATGGTAGACATTGCTACAATATTGAAACCATGGATATATGAATTACTAAACAACCAAACATAATCAAGGAAGAAAAAATAATCAATATGAATATAAAATATATATTATTATTTCAGTTATCGATTACAATAGTGTAGAAGAAGCAAAAGATTTAAGAAAAAAATTAACACACCAAATAGAAAAAACTAAATAATTAACAAAAATAAACACACCAATATATATTTTCTTAGTAATAAAGAAAAAGTGAAACTACATGCTAACCATAGAAGCGGCTGAGAAGCGAAACCAGCAAATAAAGGAGATCTGCCTCGTACAACTGAAGATATATGATGACAGAGGCAGCTGGAAGCGGCCAACTAATTAAGGTCGAGTAGCTGTGGCAATGTAGGTTAAGAAAGGATTGACAGATGTAAAGTGGTACCGTGCTTCAAGAAGCGAACTCAAGTTCGCACCGTTGTTGGACAATAGAAGCCAGTTTTTTTTAATATAATAACATGGTTCATGATTCTTTGGCTTCTTTATAAGAGGGCCACTAGGGCCATCTTAGAAATAATTACAAAGAATCAACATTAATGGTAAATATAAATTAACATAATTAAATTATTATCCGGTTACAACTTACAAATCAATCAAAGTTGTTATTTCAATTTATCATTTTATTAACGCATTCTATTATAATTTATAAGTCAATCAAATATTTTTTAGAAATGCAATTTGGACTTTGTTTTACTATTTGTCAAAGAAATATTAGAGATAGTTTTTGTAAATTATAATTCAATTTTAATAGTAATAAGTAATAATAATAATTTTGTATAATGTACTATAATTATTTATATTAAAAATCAACATATAATATAGGTTATTATGAAAGAAAGTATGGAAGTATACAATTTTTTTATGGAAAGAAAAAAGAAAACTGTATATTAAAATAATTAATTTTAGATATTTTACTAAATGAAAAATAGAAGGCCACATATTAGATAAAAAAAATCCAATAGTAAGTGAAGTAAATAACTTTTTTTACATCATGTTGATCGGAATTTTTTCTTAAATAAAATAAAACAAATTATTATATCCCAAAATAAATTAACAAGACATTATTTATCAATATACAATTTTTTTTTTGTCCGTCTGCACCTAGTTCGCCTCATTTAGAGGCTAAATTAGATAATAGCCACTTAAAGTGGCGAACTTGGTGAAATTAGCCACTTAAAGTGGCGAACTTGGTGTAATTAGCCACTAAGTGTGGCGAACTTAGTGCAAACCCTACACCTATTGAGCCAGTTAAGTTGGCGAACCTGGTGAAGCTGCTGCCTATAAATACACCCATCCGAAACTCATTGTTGTGCGCCTCATAAATCTACAATTCCCTTCTTTCTTTCTCCCTCAAAAATTTTTTGATTCTCTATATGTTGTTAAGTTTTTTTTTTTTAAGTTTGTTATAGTATGGGAGATACAATATTAGTTTCCATACATTACGCTGGTCAAATAAGAAAAGACCAAGATGTGAATGATGTTTTCAGTTGTCCTGAACCAACTTTCGTTTGCTGGCCAAATGAGGAGATGGGTTTGCAACAGCTTAAAGATTTTATTCTGCGGTCTATTGGTCAAGATCACAGGAAACGAGTTCGGAAAGTTTACTACAGATATCCGCATTATGTTGACGGAACCCTTTACTTTAAAAGATAATAACTTAATCATGATATTGCTGTGTTGGTTAACTGTGACTGAATCAAGACTGAGTTGTTTGTACTATGCATTTAATTTTACAGATTTCGTTTAGGTGACGATA
>JASCZI010060488.1:15785-31762 GCA_036250425.1 Stylosanthes scabra
TAATTAAGGGTAAAGTCTTGTTTATGTCGTTAATATTTGTGAATAGTTTCAAAAATATCCTATAATTTAATATTGTATAATTATAAATATTGATAAAGTAATAATATAATTAAAGTTTAATCTAATCTTCACCTTTGGTAATTTCATATCTAAAAATAATTTTGATCATTGTTATCTAAACAATATTTTATCAATTATAATTATTTTTAAAATAAAATATCTAAAGATAAACTAAGTTAAACAAACTCAATCATAATCACAATCAATTCTAATAAAATCGACTTCAACTCAATCTCGAATTATAAAATCTAAACCAAACATACACTTGTTAAAAATGTGCTAATATCTTTTCCAATCACTTTAAATGATATACTTATGGATTGGATATCAAATTTATCTAAATCCGATCCAATTAAGATCAATCAGATCCACTGACATATTTTAAATTAATTATTTTTATTTTTTTTATCTACCTATAATAATCTTATTTTTTATAAGCATGTAAAGTTAATATTTATTAAAAGGTGCATGATTATTCTATTTCGAATTTTCAAATGGGGTTCGGTCTCAAGTCTCAAACAAAACCGTAACGTCATCTTATCATTCTCGTCCTCCTAAATACATCACTCCACCACAGTCCACACCGACCCCCCCACACCCACACACCACAAACACAAGCCACTCAGAGCCAAGAGCCGCAACACAAGTGGAGCCGAGCCGATCGTAGCCGAGCTGACGCGCTTACCAAAGCGATGTGGAAAATAACGGTTTCCATGGAGAAACCACAGTCGTCGATCCTCTCTCTCTCTCTGCCAATTGTGGCGTGTCTTTTCCCTCTTGCTCCTTTCTAAGACCCAATCTCATAAATAATCTCATCACATATTCTCATATCTCATAAAAAACGAAGACTTCTCTCTCTCTTTCTCTCTGCCTCTTGTTTCTCTCTCTCTCCGTCTCTTAGGTTATCGCAGTCTTCGGTGCAGGGTAAACTTCCAACCCTTCTCGCAGTATTTCTTTATATATATTTTTTTAATTTTAATTTAACTTGGATTTACTCCAAATAAAGTGGTTCTTCTTCTTTTACTGTGTCTGTCGCCAAAGAAAATAATTGGTAATTTATTTTACGAGCTGCTGCTTCTTCCTTTCAAATACTTTTAGGGTTTTGCTGCTCTGAATTCGAAAGGTGATAGCTTGAATGCGATTTCAACCGAATTTTTGGAGTTCGTCATGTAATCTGTAAATAATATTTTGCAACTTTTATTTGAAAAGTTTTCTTTAATGAATTGTCTTTTAAATGATTTTCTTTTCCTTAAAAAAAATTTATGGCTTTTCTTTGTGGGGAGAATAAGGGTTGAGAACAGGAGCAATGGTTTTGCATCTGTTATTGGTTTAAATGGTAATTTAGTTTTTCTTGGTTCATCTTTGAGCTGCTACTACGGGCAAGCCTTTATTTCCTCTTGGGTATCCATGAATGCTGGTATTGTTCTTTTGAGAATATAATTTTGTATCTTTTGGAATTAGAGGGTGTTCCAACTAACCAAAAACTGTATTTCTGTGTTACATGTGGTTTATCTGTTTTAATATGGAAAAGCTAGTTGTTATTGTTGTTGTTGTCAACTTGATTGTTTTGGGCGAAGCTGCACTGCAGTTTTACCGAGTTTTGTCCTTTACCAGTGTCTGATAAGTGATAAGTGCCTTACTCCCTCTCTTGATTTGGGAAATGCTTCATTATTTTGAATCATTATGATGCTTGTGATGGCGTCATTATAGATATTCTGGACTCTCAAGGGCAATTTGCATCCATTACATTGTATATAGTTCATAGTTTCTCTATAACAGTTGTTTTTTCTTTGATTGTCTGAATATTTGTTCATCTAAAATCTACTTCATTTAGATGATAACTTATGATACATTGAAACTTTTTTTTTTTTAATTAGCATTAATGGTAAAATTTTGGGGCCAACTAACCTGATACAAATATAAGCATGTGTAAGTATGTTTTTTATTTGATTGAATTGGTATACTCATTGTGAATAACCTCTTTCGTTTTCATGTATGATGTGTATATGAGCTCCGGTATTAAATGATACTATTAAGATCATGAATCATATTTAAATGGCCATTTCCTTTTTACTCTTGGGTTTGCTTAGGTATAGCTTGAAGCCTTGAAGTTTTTCTTCTATTCCATGAATCCATTCTGATTCAAAACTCCTGCCACATAGAATTTAATCTAATTACAAGGTTTAATATATATAATGAACATATACAAGGAGTGGGATTTATGCCTCTGTCAAATTATGGTGTTCAATTAAAGTCTTTTCTCCTGAACTTCATAGTTGTATTTATGCAATAGTTGTCGAAATTAAATGGCAATTTTAAATTCCAAAATTTCTGCTAATTTTTTTAGTAGGGGAGTTGACTTGATTGTACTTTATACTAGTAGTTATATTAATTGAAGTATCATTTTGTTTGGAGAAAATAACTATAACTATCCTTATATGGAAATTATAGATTGCTCATGGAATGATATAATTTATTTCTTCTTCCATTGGTGATTTCCAGATAGCTTTAGATGAAACATGTTTATTGAGTGCGAACAAGGTGGTGTTTTGCTCAATACTGGTATAGTGTTTTCTTGAATGATATTCCCTTGTGACAATGGCTGCTGATCAGAGGAGAAAACGGTTAAATGGTGCAAGCATTGTTAGTTATGGCTCCCGAGAGCAACAAAGGGCTAAGAGGAAAAATTTGGGATTTGCTCAACATGACTTAAGGATGAAATCTCACATCTCTGTTGAGTGGGATGGTAGTCAGAAAAGGGTTGTTGCCAAACGGGAACAGATTGGCATCACTTGGAGACAAATGAAGCCATTTGTTAATTTTGTATCCAATGATCACAATGTCCTGGCAGATGTGTTGACCATACCTAAAGAATTCTTTGACTTGGATAATTTAAAGGAAGTGCTTTCTTATAAGGTAATACTATTGCACTTAGTTTCAAGTTATATCATCTAAATTAATTGTAATTATCTGTAATTAAATTATTAAATAATCTTTTATTACATTTTGGAAATTTGTAGGTTTGGAAGGACCATCTTTCAGAAAATGAGAGAAATCTTCTTGTGCCTTTTCTTCCTCGAGGGTTGGAGCCACATCAAGTTGTGGAAGAATTGCTTGCTGGGAATAACATGCACTTTGGAAACCCCTTCTTGAAATGGTAATATCACTTTCTAATTTCTTTATATTTCTTTCCTTAACTCTTTAGAGATATGGTCTGCTGTTCGTAGCATTTACATCTAATCTTGCATATTTTATTATACTAGATGTGATAGTTTCCATTTTGAACGTTTGATTGGATATTTGTTGTTGGTATATTGTTGAGTCTAGATGATGGCCTGATATTAATTGTTTGTTAGTTGACCAGCTAGTGGAACTTCTAATTGTTTCTTGAGTCTAGATGACGGCCTGATATATATTTGGTATAATTAAGTTGTGTGGACCTTTTTGTAATTCAGTCAGTCTAGGTTTAACTATTCTTACAGTATGCCTGGTCAGTTTTCTTGAATTAGCCTTTTGTTGCTTAAGAAATGGTCATGTATTTTTTCGTTACTTGAAGGTATCTTGTTTGGTTGAAGTTTTGTTTTGGTCATCATTCGTATTTTCTTTTTTCAGATTTTACTTTGTTTTATATAACTACCTGTTAGGATTAGAGACAAATTCCCCCAGGAGATACAAGTTTATAAGAGCAATAAATTCAGGGGCCGTTTGGGGATTACTCAATCAGAATATGAGAGGATTGAGTGGGACCTTAGTGTCTAACTAACTTGTATGGGGAAGTTAGGAATGAGAGATTCCAAGTCCGGCAGAATATGTGGGTGTGTGTGCGCTTTTCAATTATGGGGAAAAATCTGTATATATGCAGATCCTTTGACATTTTACTATTCTTATCGTATTGTTAAACATGGAATACCTTTCCTTCCCTTGTTTGCTGATCATTTGTGAAAATAAACTAGTTGTTATGTAGAAAGAAAATACAACTAAAGCTTAAGGAAGAATTTTAATGAACAGCTGTAAGAGCAGCATGGGATTGAATCTTTGATGTTGAAAATCCTTCATGAAATAAGCTAAATTTTGCAAAGTTTTGGGTGTCATGTTGTGTGACTCTCACATTGGACTAGATAGGATTGGGAATGAAGGTACTGGAGAGAAAGTTGTGGTAGTGTATACGACCCATAAAGTTCTGTCCCATTGTGCCGTCCCTGGGAGGTGGGACAGGCTTAATCATTGTTGTTAATTATTAAATATATAAATATATATTTGCAGGGGTGCTTCACTCTGTTCAGGTGATCTTCATCCTGATGTAATTGTTGATCAGGAGAAGCATCTGAAGTCTGAGAAGAGGGCATACTATTCACAGTTACATAATTATCATAATGAGTAAGTCATGCATAGATATCCGCTGTTCATCAATTTATGCGATTTTGTCTTTCTTGGCATGGCACTTAATGCACTATTGTCAATGTTCTTTTTCAGTATGATAGGATTTCTTGTTAAGTTGAAGGAAACATGGGAAAGCTGCAAAGATCCAGAAAAGGATATTGTGCAGAAGATATGGAGGTTGATTTCTTTTGAAGGCTTTCTATCCATTTCATTTGTTCACTACACACCTGCACACACAAAGTCAGACAGGACACACAGTAGAAGCATGCCTTCTATTTTCTTTGCTTCCAATTCTTGCATTAGTATTTAGTAGTTCAGTAGTTCTTCAGTAAGAAAAAGCTGCTCATTGCTGTAGAAGCAGGGGAATAAATAACTGGAATATATCCTAGAAATTGCTCTCATGATTTTTGGGAATAATCTGAAATGTCATCTTACCCTATATTATATAATTCCTGCACAGTGTTCATGTTGAATATTGAGCTTTGTTGTTATGAGGAACCTTTTTTATTTGAATCTGATTTTAATGATGTCATTCCCATTTTCATTGGACTATGCAGGTCAAAGAATGTAGAAAAAAGAGCTCCCTCAAATGTGAATGACTTGAGAATCTATGATCATGAAGGAAATTTTACAGTTACATCTGAGTCATGTTCCTGGGATGCAGAGGAGAAAGAATTTAGTTGTGGTAACCAAACTTTCTCACTGAAAAAGGATGAAAAAGTCCAAAGAAGGTAACTTGCAAATCTGAATGCTCTGTTCACATAGGGTTAGTCTGCAACATGTATGATAATTGAATTTCAAAGTTGATCAATTTGCCATCTTTTGATTCATTTGTAAAGCTCAGATAATGTGATAAAGAAATCCATGAATTCTGTACCCAATATTGCTTAATTAATAGATCTACTAGAATTTTTGCTTAATAACTATATGAATTCTGTACTCAAGATTGCTTAACTAATATGTATAGTTGCTGATAGCAGCACTATCTGGTTTTTATGACTGTTGTCTTGTTTTGAATGATTGTCAACTTCTCCATTGGTGATAGTTCCTTTTGGTTTCCCCTGCATCCTTGTCATAGTTTTTAACATGAAAGAATAGAGTCAACCACAATTTTGGTCTCCCAAAAAATTTTATTTCCAAAAATATGCCCCCTGAAAGAAAGAAATGACATCATGACTCTCCAAAGATTAATTTCAAATGACAAAAATGCGCTAAATGAGCTTTAGATAAGATGGGGAAGAGGATATATTTTCTTGAGAAAAATCAATAAACAAGAAAAACCTATTACAAGCTATAGTCTTCCGATATCTGAATATGTTGTCCAAAAATACCTATCATTGAATGGGAATTACACTCCAACCAAATATTCTAGACAGTGGCACAAAGGTTTGGCCTCCTCTTTTCACACAATACCAGAAAACCTAGTCAACAAGAACTAATCTAAGGCTGTGTTGTACATTCATTGAAATTAGCAACCCCCCTCCCCACACACACAACAAAAAAAAAAAGGTAAAAAGGAACAAAGTGTCCAATTAAAGGCCTTCCCTAGACAAAAAACCATAATCATTGTTGTCATCAACATTAGCTTTTTATTATTAGAATTGGAAATAATAACCTGCATAGTTTTTCTTTCTGCTGTTATTTTTCATTCTTATCAATAATTAATACCTAAAATTAGGGGAGAATATTTTTCTCTAATATTTTAGGTAATGCCATCCCTGTAGTTCTAGCAAACAAAAAGTAGGTGGTAAAAGAAAGATGAAATTGGTTCCTTCAAATTTTGTTGGTGGAAAAATGAAATTGGTTCCTAAATAGAATAACAATTGGTTATTATAAGTTAAGATGCTGTCAATAATCCTGTCATCCTGAGATTTTTCATTCTTAATAATTAATACCTAGAATTTTGTTATGCTCATACTGTTGAGATGCTGTCAAAATCCTGAATTTGGCATTTTGGTGACTGTTGTCAGTTGTTATTATATGTTGTTCTTACTTTGACCTGATAACTGTGTCTATGACAAGCATGTTAGTATGCAAATTATTATGGAAGAATCTTAGTATGCTAAAGTTATATTGATATCACTTCGGCGCATTACTTTTCTGGCTTGTTTAGTTTTCTTTGTGGTAGTTCCGTAGTTGTATGCTTTTTTACCATTATTTATATTTAAATGTACTGCTAGATGCTTTCTGTGATTGTCCTATTTTTTTCTTTCTTACTCAGTAATTATTCTTTAATAAAGCATATATGGCTATTTGGAATATTTCAGCAGGGTGCTGGAAATAGGCAGCATGAAAGGTAAATCTACAAATTTGGTTTCATCCGATGATATGCATAATGTTGGAGAGAGGCTTAAGAAAGGGGACAAACTGTCCAAGCGCAACATTCACTCTAGTGATGGTGACAAATACATGTCGTGTATCAAGGTTAGACCATCCTATCTTATTTGTGAGATATACTTAGATGGCATAGAGAGAAGTCTTGGTAGCATGGTCAGTGGTTCACTTGTGTCAGCAACTAGTGGGAAAGCCAAAAGTTGTTTCTAGTTATGTGTATTATTTTCATTTCTATGGGGTTTTAGGTTATATTTTTACTGACATAATTGGAGTATTTGTTTCTTTATGAAGTATTTATTTCAAGGGAACGTGCTATAATCATTAGGGCCCCCTAGCCTTGATATAATTATTAGTTTTCTTTATTTACTTTTTTCTGGTAACATGCCAATAGTTTTTTATTATGAGATTTTTATCACACCGTAGTCTCCCTTCAATAATTTAATTTATGTTTCTTCTGTGATTCAGATTAGTAAGCAGCAGCATGAACTTGTTAAGAGTATGAAGCAGTCTGGTAGAGTCATTCAGTCTAGATCTCTTAACCGTGTTTTGGGCAACCTTGATAACATTCGTGTGCAACCATATGAAGTTTTTGTGAAAGAAGAACAGAATAAGTTGCATGAGCATTGGTTAGTGAGATTTGAATGCTTTAACTTTTAGTAGTTATTGTTTCAACATATGATTTTATCAATCTTTTTTAAAATTTCATCTGTTTTTCTTAGCAGACTCTATTTTATTTCCATAGGTTACAGTTGGTGAACAAAGCCCTTCCTGCAGCATATGCAAATTGGATGGAGAGACAGAGACGGAGACATGCAGTGATAAATTCTTTGGTGGTGGAGGTGAAGGAAAAATCCAATCCACTTGTAGAGGTCTGTTATAGTGGTTCCCTTTATGAATTCTAATTAAGCAAGATTGCTTCTCTTGTTAAAACTTTCCAAATGCTTTGAATATCTTATTACCCACATTTATTTCTGGTAATGCATCCATTTCCATTTATCATTTATACTTCAGGAAGAGGATAATTTTAGCCCAGGTGGCGAGCTTCAGGATAAAGATGAGACTAACATGAGCTTAGGGGAAGAGCTTCAGGATCAAGATGAAGATAGCACAACATCAAGTGGTGAGTGTCAGGATAAGGATGAGGATAACATGACATCAGAGGGTGGGCTGGATAAGAATGAGGATAGCATGAAATCAGGTGATGGGCTTCAGGATTCAGGTGATGATGTGACTGGGAGAGAAATTCATAGTCATGATGAGGATGACGTGAGCTCGGAGAATGAGGTTCAGGAAGTGGCAGAGGATGAAGTTCAAAATGATCAGTCTAGCTTGAAAGGTGAAGTTTCTGTTGCAAGGACCCCGGAGAACCAATCCCCACATGATTCTTATATTGGTAGGGTTGATGAGTTCAACTCAATGAGTCTGAAGTTTGAAAAGAATTTAGTTTCACCAACATCGGGGAATGCATCACAAAATAAAGTAGATTATCCAAGGGATAAGAACACACGGCATGATTCTATTGATGAAGGACCACCTTTCAATTCTAGCAGTGATGTATGGCATGCGGTTGAAATGCCACATCCATTCTTTGATACTGCTGGGACCCATGAGTACACAACCCATGGATTATCATTGGCAAATCCTGCAGAGAATGAAGAACGAGCTTGTTTGATTGATCTTGAAGCTGGGTTACATCAGGAAGAGACCGGTAAAGAATTGTTACACAGGCAGTTACATGATCAAACCTTCAGTTCTTACCAAGGCCAGGCTCGAAGTGACTTTGTTCAATCTTTTCTCAAGGGAGATGGGGTGTTACCCTATCATCATGAACAAAAGGGATCCGAGTTGGACTTCCAGGCTTCAAACACTGTTATAATGGGGGAAAACCAATTACCTAGCCATTTTAAGGAGCCTTTGCAGACATCGCTGTCCTTGGACCAGGGGCAGAGGAGAGCTAATGAGGTTTACACGTCTGAAAACATGTCACAAAATATTTATTCCAATGGAGGAAGGTACTTAGTCCCAAGGCAAGCTCGGTTAGTACCCGGGCAAGATTCGTTGGCTGCCGTAAATATGACGGATTGGACCTCCAATACTGCTCGCCCACCTTCCCAGTCTCACTTAAATACTGCAGATTTTAGTGGCCATCATTGGTTTCCTGCTGATCAAGTTCATGGTGGACATGGTGGCTGGAATGGATCTGATGGCAGCAGTATTTCTAGTCACAGTCTTGGCACTGCAGCAAACTCTGATCAGAGCTTATTTAGCATTCTATCTCAGTGTAACCAATTACATCCACGTAGCTCTTACGATTCGTTCCGAAACCCCGATGACTTTCTAGCACAAAGAACCTATGGAGTAGTAGATGCAGATACCTCCAGGACCAATGCTGTTGCACCGCCGGCTTCCCATCCACTCGAATACTTCAGTGGACGTGAGGCACCTAGTAGTGGCCTGGTACCTGATGATATGGCATGGATGAGCTTGCCACATCAAAATGATCAAATGGGAAAGCCATACTTGAGATCTTGGAATCGATAATGAATGTTTTTACCCAATGGTGGCATTGTGAGATGAAATACACAAGTTCATGTGTGATGATAGTTCTTCGTGAGTAAAGCCACAAGCTGGGAATGCATATTCCGAGATGAGATAGGTTTGTGTACATACAAGACCCAGTTCAACTCAACACCATGTACATATCTAATTATTAGACGAGCAGGAAAGAAGGCAATGGGGTAAATATAACCTTCAAGAATTTCAGCTTGTTACTTTGGAAAGTTACATAATTTTAGTCTCTTTTTATTGTCTTTTTTTATTTTTTCCCCTTGTTTTTGGAGAGGTATTTTTTTTTAAAACAAAATAATTTTGGAAGGTAAGAAATGCTGGAGGCTGGTGCCTTTCTCTTAGTTATAATTTGTTGCTTACATTAATAATTTCGTTCTATATTCATAATGCGGAACCAACAGATGGTCTTGAAATAATCGTCTTGAAATAATCGCCTAATTTGTTCTTTTATAAGTTTCGCTAATTGTAACGACTATTGTGAAAATAGCATTGAAAATTACAGCTTGTTACTTGCCAAGTTACGTTACATGATGCATAATTATAGTTCCGCTTGGCTCTTTTGCCTTGTTTGTATAAGGGCGATCACTTAGGACGCTTTTGTTTCTAGGCTAAGGATTCGGTGCCCCTCTCAATGGGAAGGGCACCAGTGTCTCTCAAAAATAATTGTAAATAGTACCCCACTTCTATATGTTTTAATTTATACAATTTTCTAAACATTTTGGCTATTTATAATTTATACCTTACTGAAATTCCTAGTGCACTAGACACTAACTTTTCCTTTCTCCTTTATATGCCAACGGCATACATATCCTCCTCCACCACACGCTTTGCCCAGTAGCTGGGTTTAGGGTCCGCCTATGGTGCCGCTCCTCCGCCTAAGGTCGACGACGACGGCGCTCCCCGTACTGCGGTGGGTGGTTTATATTCCCGGTGTTTTTTTCAAATTCCTTTTTCCACTCTTCTTCTCTATCTTGCATCTAGGCTCCTATAAATAAAGTTCTGTCTGTTCTCTACATTTCTTGTATCATTTCCTTCCCAGGTAGTGTGCATCAATTTTCTCGTATTTTGCAATTTATCTGGATTTTTGTTGAATTTTTTATGTGCTATATTTGAGATAATTGTACAGTAGTCAATGAAATAAGATAATTTATGTTCATGTGATTGAGATAATATCCAAATTTCTGTGACAGAATAAAATACTAAATGCCCATTCACTCACGATGCCTTAATATTATATTTATAATTTGAAGTGCCTAAATACAAGCAAAAGGGTAGGTTCTAGTTAGTTTCAGTATAGGATGATGAAGTGTTTTTTGAGGAGACTTTAAATACAGTTCCATGTGAATAATACACCAATTTATTCATGAGCTTACTTCTGTATTTTTCCATTGACAAAGTATGAAGGCCGTAAAACCCTTTTAACTCAAGTATTAATGTTGCTTTAGATGGAATTATATGTGTGATCCTTGTTGTTTGTATGTCTTGTAAATTTTATCAGTATTTTGCTCTTTCTTATAACTGGAGTACACCATAAAAAATTTGAAGTTTGAACATTGAAATAAAATATATCAATTCTAGTAAAGTAAAGATGACATGATTGATGATGGCTACTGCTTGGTTCATCTATTGTTGATGTGATTATATTTTTTATTTTCCTAAAGTTGTCTAATTTAGTATATTTAATGTAGTAAATAATATGATGTGAAACATGACAGTATTCTTTAGAATTTCTACAATGCATTACTCCAAGATTGCTAAAGAAAAGGCTCTCTTGTACTCAGAATACTCCTGTGGAAGAGATTCTGATCTTGGGAAGAAGGTTTTGCAGCAACATATTCAGAACACAAGATTGTCTTTGACAAATGAGACATGTATAGAGATTTTATGTTATGAAATATTGAATTAGTGTATTGTCTTTGCGGTCCAAAAGGACACAGACATTAGATAGAGACAATTTAATTTTTTATTTTATTTTCACTATCAATTTCTCATAGATGTATTATTTACCATTTTTTTCTTTTATAAATTGTGTGAAGAAAAAACGAAATTAAATTGGACTTTCATTATTTATAATATTCTATGTAATAATGCTATTCACACACTCTTTTATAAAACACCAATTTTACATCCGTATAAAAATACGGTTATTATAGATGAATCACAAAATGAAAAAAGTGATTAATGCCTCAATTTGGGATGTTTACTAAAATGGTGTGTGGATACGGTTATCGTATCCTATGTTGTTCAGTTATCAAAATAAAATATAACCTTAATAATTTGAAATCCAAGTAAATTATCTGCAATGGTGTTAATTGTTATCCGAAAAGGAAAAAAAAATCGTGATTGGAGAAGTTACAAAATGCCAATCGCGAAGGAAACTGAAAATAAAATATTGAAACACCGGGAAGATTCATGGCATTGTGAAGTTTAGGTTTTTGGATGTCTTTTTATGGTTTGGGAACTTTTGATGGAAGCGAGTGTAAGGAATAACAAACTTCTTTTTTTTTTTTTTTTTTAAGAATGAATTTGGGTGAACAGTGAATATTGTAGCTAAACGTTTAAGAGAAGTGCACATTGTGTATGATTTTTTTTGTTTTTTTAATTATTTTTTCTATTGTAAAATAATGAATTCGGTTTTTATTGAAAAACTCTTTTCACGGTAATATTACTTATAACATGTTCACCAAATTGTGTGGCAAATTTGACAAATACAATATGTTCAGTCGGGCGAACTTAATGTCGCCTCTTTTAATTTGTAGTATGTTCACCCAACACTTCGATGAATTTGGAATTTTTTAATGACAACCCTCAACTATACATCACTCTCTATAAATACCTCATAAATTAATAACATTAGATAGAATGTGTTAATTAAGAATAAGTTTAATTAACCAACACTTTCGTTACGAATGCATAACCAACATCTTCCCCTTCTCCTCATCCAACCCCTTCTTCTTCCTTCCTCCTTCCCTTTACCTCTTCCTTGTCACTGTCCTCATCATCCTCGTCGTCAACCTCCGCATCTTATGGAGCCTCACCCCATCGTCATCGTCGCCTAATCATCTTACGCCCTACACCCCTCATGCAACGTTGCTCTTGTCAGAACCATGAAACTCTTGCTGCCTCCCCCATCCTGGTCACCTCCTCAACCCACTGCCGCCACTCTCAACCACCCTCCGTTGCCTCATGGTGGCAAAGCACAATTACCTACACACCACGCATGCACCCCCACGGTAGGGAAATAAATCCTTAACGAAACTTACTCCTCGGCAAATCTCTCAAAGCCAACCAGCTTATAGCCCTCACTTCAACACAAACAAACAAACATGGTTATATATTTTTCCATGAAGAGAAGGTTCCTCATATATGTGGTGTCTATTTCTTTTCGATAATTTCGTTCTCAACCACAACAATGGGAGAAATAGTTCAACAGTATACAAGAAAAGCCACAAAATTCAATTTCCTTAAGTCTACCAAAGAAACTAAGCACAGAAAAACAATCTCAAAATACTACGCCCAATATAAAGTTTACCCAACTAAACTCTCCCCTTCGGCATTGACATCAGGGGAGGAAGTTAGTCTCAAATTCTTACGAACACCAGATTACTCTCATGTTGTTATCACCTTCATACATTTGTCTCCAAGCTGGTAATTGTGTGAACTCCTTTGTGTTTGCAAAGCTGCTGACACGAAGGTTGCTGAAATATTGCAAAATGTTCCTGTACTTGTTCCTATGAAATGATAATCTTTAACATTCCTTATTAACTCCTTCTGTCCATCTAACCAAGCATCGGTCCGTTGCCAAAAACATAACATGCTCATATTTGTATTATTTTTTATGACAACTATTATCAAATTTGGATGATTATTTTTATTAATTTTGGATGATTTATTTTATTAATTTAGATGATCATTTTAGTGTTTTAATTTTGAATGATAAGTTTTTATTGGTTGTTGTTGACTAATATTATATTTATTACCTAGAATTACTCGTTAGTTAATTAGAATATTATATCTTAATATGATAATTTTATATGTATTTTTTTAATTAACTAAGAGTAATATATTTTAACATTATAATTTTTTAAGAAATTTTGATAATAAATGGGAGTATTGAATGAAGAATTCGTTATTGTTTGTTGAAAAGTAAGACAAAAATAGTCACACAAAAAAAGTAAGACAAAAATAAAGAAAAATTATTCCCCAGAGAACATTTCTCTTATTGCTTACAAAAATAATATATGCACCCTAAATTTATCAATCAAATTCACCCACTATTTATTGATGCGGTAATACTACATGTATATACATTTATGCATTCATCCTAATAAAAATAAGTTTTTTTTTTTGCCTTGACTCAAATTTTCTTTACTACACTTCATTATTTTTGGACTTGTCACGTGAGTTTATTAGGTGTGAAAATGAATGAATGAACGCCTATGCATAAACACTTAGATTTATTCTTATTTATGTATTTTTATACTATAGAAAATACAAAACAAATCAATTACCAAGTAATGTTTCACGCGCCCTTTTACTCACAGAAAACATGCTCCACGGAAACACAAACCTCTTCTCCTCCTCTTTATCACAAAACTTCTCTTTTCAACGCTACTCTTTGCTTTCGTCGATTGAAACAAAGAAATGTCTATCATGGACCGGGTTCATGATGAACCTAAATAGAATATTCTAAATGTGTGGCTCATATTCAATCTATATAACTAATTTTTTATTTCCAATAGCGCGTTACATTTTTTATGTGGTGGATAGCTATCCTGTCCATCATGGACCAGATTATGCTTTTACCATCAAAGAAGGCTCCTTGAAACAATAAAGTCGAAAATGTTGGGTATCGTGACCATGTCCCCATGGAGAATTAAAATAGAGAAGAAGGAAAGCACCATAACACAATCACAACACAAGAGAATTGACGTGGAAACCTAATAACAAGAAAAAAACCACGGTCGTTGCCAAACGACAACCAAGAAAATATTATAGAACAAAGATTACACCATACACCACAATATTTTCTACACTGGCGCTAAGCACTTCCACACTGTCTCAATGACTACACCCTCTACACTCTTACAAGAGAAAACTCTAAAGTAGAAGAAGGAATTTAAAAGTCATACAATGTGTATTGACTTGGTACACTTAAAACTCTTAACTAAAGCCTCTATTTATAGCATAAAGGCCCACCCACACTTCTTACATCAAGCGATGTCGGACTTCTTATACACACTGTTTTCAACCAAACCCAACAATCTCCACCTTGATTGAAAATAATGACATTGTCTACATCGACAATCATAGCTCTATAGCTATCACACTCCACCATAAAAGTGCATCCACTTAGAATTACCCAATTCTAAGAATTTTGTAATACTCCAAAACCAATCAACCAAGTCGTGAACATGTTTCATCAATTTTGAAGCGCTACGGACAGACAACACGACTTCCAAGTACTAAATCCGAATCGTACAACTATTCGAACCGTATATATATAAGTAATAAACCATTAGTTTAGTATACACAAATAGAGCCAAGACTTCAAGATACAACACTTTACATTATATTAAATTAGAGGTACATATACTTAATGATTAGGGTTCAATGTCTGTACAATAGAACCTGCGAAGCTTAGGTCCTTTAATTGACTCAAGACTTTATCCTGCTGCTTTATAGACACGCCTAGTTCTCCATATAACACAGCGGAAGACTTGACCTTCGGAGAAAGCTAAGTACTCGGAGTTCCACGGATACTTCGCCAACTTTCCAAGCTTGAACCTGTACCTGAAAAGTCAGATAGATATACGGAGTGAGAATCCCCAACCCATGGATTCTCAGTACGGAAAGAGCGCCAAACCTACAGTATTTATTCTAGTCGGATTACTCGAGGCATTCCTATATCTCTCATTTAATCTCATAGTTTAGTTACTCCTAAGGCCCAATACAAGGCTCTACCAGTTATTCATTCTTCCCTCTCATTTCCTAAATCCTACATTCCCTAGTCCAACTATCAGAACATACAACAGACATTCAACACACAATCACACATCACAAACAAGCAATGCAAACAAGTAACAATTAACAAGTAATACACAGTTAGGCATACCCAAACAATGTCAATCAAATGCAGATGATCCATGCCTATTCCTGCAGGCTACGGTGAGCTTACCCGGTCGGTTATCATAGCCAACCCGACCGATCCAGAACTAGCACTGGATAACTATCGTTCGTACTTCCCCGGAGGACCATTCTTCCCGGCCCCGATCATTTATGATCTTTCATCTCATCAATATATATGGGGGTTCCCTTCTCTTTATCAATGACTAATACCTAAGTTGGTAGCCGGGTCCTGAGCCAAAAGCCCCCTGTAGCTACCGTGAGCCACGACGTTAGTCTTTGTCCCACGTGGAAACAAAGACCCCACAGCACTCACTACTCCCGATGGTCCGCTGTTGCCAGAAGCCGAGTCGTTAGCCCTTCCGGCCCCTCCAGATACCTAGGCTCACAGTTCTTATTTTGTAAAACAAGGGTATTAACTTACATGAGATGCAACCACTCCAATCATCATCACTCAATCTTTGAAAACCCTTGGAAATCATGTTTCTTCTCATTAGAATCGATTCAGA
>JASCZI010060488.1:31852-42811 GCA_036250425.1 Stylosanthes scabra
TAGAATCGATTCAGAAGAGGAAGAATCGATTCTGAGGGCATTTTGAACGTTAAATTTGAAAACAGGGTGAAAACGAATCGGTTCGGTGACCCATTGAATCAACTCGATCATAGGCGGTTCATGAAATTTTGAATGTGGAGTCGACTCGAGGCCCTGTCGAATCGATTCAAGAGGCACGTTTTAAAATCTCTTAGCCTCTGTCAAAATACGAATCGATTCGACGTGACCCTGAATCGACTCGATTAAGAGTTTAACAAATCTATTTTAAGGCCACGAGTTTAGAGTCGATTCTAAGCAATCACGAATCGATTTGAGTTGGGGAGTTTTGGCTTCTGTGCAAATACGAATCGATTCACCCCACAGGCGAATCGACTCGATAGTCACAAAATTCTCTAATTTGTTCCAAAAGGCTCAGTGAATCGACTCGGATGCCACCTGAATCGATTCACTGCAGCTGAAACATGTGTTTTCCTAAAATTGAGTCTGAAAACAAGTTTTGCACAAAGAACCATAGCTCACCCCTTTCAAAATCATTTCCTTTGAAATCCTTGCCTCTTCTAAAATCCCTCATATCATTTCAAAATCCTTTCAAATTATTATAGTTCATAATTCTTTCAAATTTCTCAACCATCTCAACATCATTCTTTTCATCATCTCGCCCCTCGGACCCAAACCATCCATACGGTTTGCCATCTCATGTAAACCCTCAATATTTAAATACAATTTGGCACAAATGCCACAACCAAAATCAAACATACATGCATATTCATGTTTTCATCATTCTCAATCATACAAGTAGGCATGTAAGCAATCAACATCCATCCACATTCACCATATTCATCAAGTTCGTTCATTTTCTATTAGATATTCTAGGTGCCACTAACCTAGGCAATCATCCTAGCTTAAATAGTGTAAGTTTGAATCTAACTCCGTACCTGGACGCCAAGCTCAATGCATATACGCGATTCTTGATCGCGCCATCGAGCATCCAAGCACAATCCATCGCCGTTCTCATGTGCAACCGCTCATCTACACCTCCAAACCTTCACTTCCTAGCCTCTACGACATAATACACGCACAAAAACACAACACAATACAATCAATCCTCATATAACTCTAACAAAACTCAAGACTAGGGTTGGAAACATCTCACCGGAGATACCCAAGCTTGTGGGCATCGATCACTAAGCTCCAAAACGTACTAGATCATCACCTAATTCACAAAGACTCGAAACATGCATGAGGGTTAAGCCATTTTCGAGCAGAAAATTAGATGGAGGGAACGAGGTAGAGAATGGCTTACCCATATGTTGCATGTGTGATAGATAGAAAGAGGGCGACGAGAGCTTCGCGTGGCCGCAAACCGTGCGTCAATCGGAGCTCTGGATCAAAAGTTATGGCGGCCGGAAGTTGGTGTCACCACAACCACCACCACCATCAACTCTCATTTTCTCTCATCTCTCTTTCTCTCTTCTCTTCGAGGAAGAAGGAGAAGAATGAATGGAATTGGGGCCTTGTCCCCTTTTCCATGCATGTGCCATTCATTAATGGCAATCTCGTAATTTTTGGCGGTTTGGTCCGCTTCGGGCCAAACCTTTAGCGAAGGTGTTCGGGTTCGCTCTCAAAATATTACTTATCCTTCTAACGTGTGTTCTCGTTCATTCCTAATTGTACTCCATAATACTCAATTTACTTTGTTTGGTTATGGTCAAAAATCACGGGGCTCACACTCCACCCCCCTTATTTAGAATTTCGTCCTCGAAATTCTCACCAAATTTGTGTGATTCAGCCCTCTCGGACGCTGCCTAATGCCCACTCCATTTAGATACTCCGAGGCAACATCATCGAAAACCCTTTATCATATCTACATTACGCCATCCACTTCTGTTTCTTCACCATCCATTCCACCCCTGGTCGTTAGTTTGCTGAAGCCTACTACGATTGCTCTCTCTCGGGTTCACACTCGGCGCGATGCATTCCCCTTAGCAGTAGTTTATAGCTAAAAATACGCAGCCCCTATAGTCGCGTTATCATTTAACATTTAACAGACTTCCTTGCTTCATGATACTCACGAGATTTATGACCTTCGTTTCCCCTTTAATCCTTCTAAGGTTGATTTAAAATCCATCGACACATCCTCATCCCCGTCTCGTTTCACTTCGTTGGCTATGGAACACACAAATTATAAGTTCGACTCTTGCTTCTTCCCAATTTGGCATAAAGGAATCGACTCTATGACCTGGCGAATCGATTCACAACGAGTTCTTTCACATTTCAGTTGATTGCCGCGTTCGAATCGATTCGTCCCACATATCGAATCGATTCGAAACGATCAATATACTTGGTTTCAGTTTCAGTCGTGGTTGAGTCGGTTCGTCACCATTGCGAGTCGATTCGACTCGTGAGTTCACAAGGGTATTAGGGCGGACCCGCTAACACTCATCCTCTTCCATGATAGTGCAGATCTACCACGAGGATATATCTCTCAACCAGAGAGGCTACGTTAGCGACTTTGGAGCCTTTTGCCGAACTTGCTCCACCAGGACAATATCTCCTTGTATGCCCAGACTTTCCGCATCTTATGTAACCCAGATTGTATCAATAAATCCTTGAATTGAACTTGCCACAAGTCAATGAACATCATTCCATCGAATTTATCTATATATCAAACTTCATGGCGCTTGAAAAAGGTACCATTGCAGCAACACAGCAATAACCAAGCTACCACGAACGAATAATTCTCCAACACTACACAGGATAATTCTTTCTGATGTAGAAGATCAGACAAAGCTGCAACCACAGAGCATACTAAGAATTTACATCCATCGAACCATAGCTCTGTAACCATGCCCCCATGGAAAATTAAAATAGAGAAGAAGGAAAGAACCATAACACAATCACAACACAAGAGAATTAACGTGGAAACCCAAAAACAGGGAAAACACCACGGTCGTTGCCAAACGACAACCAAGAAAATATTATAGAACAAGGATTACACCATACACCACAATATTTTCTACTCCGACACCAAGCACTTCCACACTGTCTCTATGTGTACCCTCTACACTCTTATAAGAGAAAACTCTAAAGTAGAAGAAGAAATTTAAAAGTCATACAATGTGTATTGACTTGGTACACTTAAAACTCTCAACTAAAGCCTCTATTTATAGCATAAAGGCACACCCACACTTCTTACATCAAGCAATGTGAGACTTCTTCTTATACATACTATTTTCAACCAAACCCAACAGAAAACTCATCAGAATTGAGAGTATAAATCTAACAGAAAAAACCTTCAATATTATGTCATAACTTTGTGGTTTGTCGTCACAAAAACAAAACTAGATTTAGCTATACATCTTGCAATTCATAGTTTATCAACAATTCGTTACTTCGTATTTTGCATCTTGAATTAATATTTTTGTTTTGGATCTTGATTATATGCAGGGCATGATGTTCATTGAACGAATTAAAAGGCTAGGCTACATCAAACTATAATTTACATAATGCAACATTTTAGTTGAGTTGTATATAATCATGTTTAAATGTTGCCCTGTAATATAAATTTGATTGTCCAAGAGTGTACATACAAAGATTAAATTATAGTTTGATTATTTTTAAGAGAAGTTCAATCATTTCTTATACAAAATTTGATTATAGTTTAGTTACAGTTTGATTGTAAGAAATAAATTACAGAAAAGAGCTTCGAAATCCAATAAACTCATACTTACAAGGCATAGGGAAGTGTGGCAAAGTGAGACACATTGATGGAGCGATGTGAGGCGAAAAGGTAGTGCGACGTGAAGAGGAGCGATGCGCAAAGAAACGATCAATGCATAGAGAGAGGAGCGACTCGAAGAGAGAGGAGCAAGGGAGCAAGAAGTGATGTGTAATGAGTGAAGGAAGAGGGAAAAAGTTTTGAAGAATACTAGTACGTGAGGTGTATGTTATTTGTGAGAGTAATGTTTTTTTTTTGTATTTTGTATTTTTTAATGTTTAAAAATACGGTATATAAAATTAGGGGCTGAAATTGGTGTGCATATAGCATAACTGCATTGTTTAATAGTTATAAAGTAATTTTGGAAGTAAAACAATAATGATGTATCTCTCATATCATATTCACTTTCGCACTTACACCAAGCAAAATGCATAATCCGTTGCGGTTCTGAGCTTGATTTAAGAGTTTGTCGCTGACCATTCGATTACTACATGCACAAAGCGAGATTCGAATTCTTGACACTTACTTAAGTGGATTAGTAAGCTAACCACTACAACACGCAACCCAATAATCTAAGTTGATTATATTTACTTCCACACTTGAAAGAGTTTCTTTTAGCAATAGGGTCAGGCCCCAAAAGAAAGAAACTAGAAATCTTAGGTTGTGATGAAGCTTTGACATAGTAGCAATTAATTGCCTCATGTTCAAAATTTGGGCTGAGTCCAAGTTTGGGCTGAGTCCAAGTAGTGGATATAAAGTATAAATCTTTAAAATTTTTTGTGTGTATAGTTTGTGATTTTTTAATATAATATAATAATACAAAACATATGATTTTATTGTTTCATATGTTTTTTTTTTTTACAAAATATCGAAAATAGAAAATACTGAAAATGTAAATATAAAATGAAAACGCACCATAATTTTATTTTATTTGAATATCATTAAATCCATAGTTTTTTTAGATACTTGAAGAGTCTTGATCCAATTAAGAAGAACATTGTCCGATTGTAATTGAAACCAGAATTGAAATTGAAGGTTCTTAAATAAAATTGTGTTGTTTTAAAATTGGATGAAAATTGCTGAGTCGGACTGAACCGAAGCTTGATCATTTTATACTGAAGTCATTTAGAAAAAGAAAAGTAAAAACCAACAAAGCGCGAACAAACCCTATCACCTCGATTTCTCACTTTCTCAACTTCAGCCACTTCTCCCATTGAGTTCATCGTTGTTTTAGCCCTTATAGACTTATAGTTGTTGTCTCCTCTCGTCGTGCTTGCAAGCTCCGTCATCGTTTCCTCATGCATCACACCTTCAATAGTAGTCATCATCGTTGTTGCTTCATTGCTAGTCCATATCTGCTGGTTCTTCTTTACTCTTTGGTTCAAACATGATATAAAAAAAATAATGTTATCCACACACCATTTTATCAAACATCACATTTACACTCGTATAAAAATATAGTTATTATACGCGGACCACAAAAAGGAGAAGGTGATTAATAATTCAATCACCTAATTTATACGGATGTCAATTTAGTGTTTATTAAAAGGGAGTGTATGGATAGCGGAACCGAATAAAAAACTGTAGTCCAAAATCTTAAATGTTACAGTGATAGTTCTCAAACGTGTAACTTGAAAAATAACCATGTCATGTTTTTTATATTAAAAAGGTCATGGCTCAAAAACATTGCCTTCGTTGTTACATTTTAAAAAAAAAATTGATAAAACTTCTTTTTATAAAATTACATTTGAAAATTTAAGTTTTAAATTTTAAACTCTATATATATAAATAGTATTCAAATGTGATATTAAAAATGAGAAAATACCCAAATTGTTTTAAAAAAATTTCAAATCGTACAATTTAATTCTTAACAAATTTTTATTCAATAAAAATCCTTGAGAATTACTCTAGTTGGACATATTGATCTTTGTTATTTTAAAGAGAGAATAATTTATCTTGTAGTGATATTTTTTGAACTATTTTATAATAAAATTTGTTTGATATTTATTATTTGTCCAACATGCGTATCAAAAGTTTGATCAAAAATAATTATTGAGGAGTTCTATCGAATGAATAAAAATTATTTAAAAACTAAAGTGTTGATATAAAATTTTTTGAAACCAATTTAAGTATATACTATGTAAAAATAGTAACTAAAAGCCAAATTCTAGTGTTATCAAACACAATGCAGTAGTAGACGGAAATAATCTAAGAGAAAATAAATATAAAATGTTATTTAAAATTCCTCGTATAGCTACTTTTCCTAAAATAAATAAATAAATTAATAACCACCTCCTAAAAATCCGAATCTGTTGATGTAATCTCGCTTAGTTTATCTCCAAACTTAGCAAAGACAATATTTAGAGAAAATAAGACATGCCAAAGCCCCACCCACCACGTTCGAAGGAGTTACCCATTGCCGTTTGCGCAAATAACTAACTAAAATTTTCATTGGGGACTTGCTCCCAATAACCCCCCATCCTACCCACTTTCTTTCATTTTTCCTACTCTCTCCCCTCCTTCAACAAATTAAACAACGCCGTACCATGGGCTTCAGATCTCTCTTCAATCGCAAGAAGAAACTCGTCGACAAATCTTTATCAACGCCCTCCGTCGCCGTCGACGCCACTGCAGCCACCACAACAGGCACTACTCTCATCTCCCGCTCACCGTCATTGGCGGTGTACACACGCGCCGAATTCGTCTCCGAATTAGAGCAAGTCTTCCAGAAATTCGACGTTAATGGCGATGGTAAGATCTCATCCTCAGAATTAGGATCCATAATGGGAAGCCTAGGGCAGTCTGCAAGCAAGGAGGAACTCGATAAGATGATTCGCGAGGTGGATTCAGATGGCGATGGATTCATCAGCCTGGGCGAGTTCATTGAATTGAACACCAAAGACATTGATCCAAACGAGGTTCTAGAGAACCTAAAGGACGCGTTCTCGGTTTTCGACATCGACGGTAACGGCTCGATCACCGCCGACGAGTTGCACAACGTGATGGCAAGCCTTGGTGAACAGTGTTCCTTGGAGGAGTGCCGGAAAATGATCAGCGGCGTTGACAGCGACGGCGACGGGGCCATCGATTTTGAAGAGTTCAGGATGATGATGACGGGTTCTCGTTTTGTGTCGCTTGAAAGTTAAATGGTAAAAAAAAAAGAAGAAATATACAAAAACAAAACGAGTATCTATGACGATGAGGTGGTGATGGTTTGTGTTTTTTTGCCATTATCAATTATCTTTTGCATGTATTTGAGAGAGTTTGTTTTTAGCTTCTTTCTCTCTTTTCCGGGGAAATTGTTGGTTGAAGAAGGGTTATGGTGGTCATTAACTAACTTGTTTAGAGGAATCACATTTAGATTTTGTCATTCCATAGCTACAAGGAATTTGCCCCAAAACTATTTTGAGAAGTGTAGTTAAAGTGGCTAAAAATGATGCCTTTCATTTTGGATATGAAGATGCTCTAAACTCTAGAGGGGGTTGCCTGTACTGTATTTAAAGCTATATTTTTGGGAACAAGAATAAGCTATTTTCCCTTCTAAAATGATGATCAAGGCCAATGTTTTCTGCGACTCATGCATACCATAATAATTTACATACGTAAATCTAGATAATATTTGTCCTTACAAATACATCATCCTCTTGTATGCGTAATTAATAACTAGTTATTTTGTATAACTATTGCTATCCTATATATTCTTCACTTTAGGTTTTTCAACGATTTACCTATATATATAATTTTCTTTCTTAAACTAATATTACAAAATACATAAAAACATTTCTTATTGTAATATTTTACTTCTTTTATCTCATCGGTAAATGTTCTTTTTCATACCGGACATTCTTCTTTTCGTTGTTCTTCTCCTGTCCTCTATAGCTACTATTGATTATACTAAAAAATTATATAACTAAAACATTGACTCAAAACATTTCTTGATCTCTCCCACTCTCCATATATTATTTTAAACCGTTTTTTAAATTACTATAATATTTTCCCGCATTTTCTTAGCAAATCCATTGCACAAAAAAATTTTAATGATCAAGAAGAGAAAAAGATCTTTATCGATAAAAAACTATTTTCTTGTGCGAAAAAAATTTATTTCACGAAAAACTTATAAAAATGTATTTTGCTAGCTGATGCCATCTTGCCATTAAATTTTTTAAGAAAAGGATTAACAACAGTGTTTTGTCGGTAGCCTAATACTATTTTTCCTAAAACAACATAATATTGTTGCTTTTTAGTTTACTTTCTCATTTTCGATTTGCTTTAATTTTTCAGTGCAATTTTTAAAATTATACATAAAGATAGAAGGTGATAATAGAATACTCCTCGTGTTTTAATAAGTAAAATTACTTGATGCTTTGGTTCTTGAGCTTTAAATTTTAATTTTTCTTTTTACTTTTTTAAAAAAAAATAATGAAGGAGAACGAAATCAAAAAAGTTTTGAACTAAATAAAACCAAATGTTTTTGGTCTTTGCTTTTTCTTTCATTGAACCTTGATGTCACTGCAACTATATATATTGTGAATGAGATTTAAATTTTTTTTTAGAAGTGTATTCAAAATATGTGTAATAACAGTAGAGATTGAAATGAGATTTATCTATTTTTGGAAGGAAGTTTGAATGAAGTGGAGATATTTTAGCAAAATAAAATTTTTTTGCTTATTCTCAATGATTAGGCATGAACCTGTGTAATCTGACACAGATTCATGAAAACTTTGCTTAGCACTGGAATATGGCACTAAACAAGAAAAAAAAAAGAATTAGCCTAATGAATTAAAACTGTTATTTATGTATATATATGAGAAATATTTTGCTTGTTTCCTTAATATCTATTAGCTATAGTACAACAAAATGAATTAAACTTGCTATTTGTGTACATGAGTGTAGAATTTTCAACAAATATGAGTCATCATTACACTACTGTATATATTGCTTTAAGAAAATTAGATAAATGTATTTTTTTGTTTGACAGTTTGACCTAGTTTTTTTGAGTTTGAGCATGAATGTAAACTTTGAAGCCAAACTGATTAGAATTTTTAGTTTGGTGTTTGTTGTATAAGGATAAGAGTAGAATGAATTTAATACAGTTTGTGACAGAATTTTGACAAAATTTAATTCATTCAATAATTCTATACAACCAAGTCATTTATGCAAACAAGTCCAACCAAGTCACTCTAGTTCACTCGCATTTTTATTTAAATAATAACAGTGTCGTTTTCTCTCAGCTCAAAGTGCGTTGTCTTCTTTTTCACGCTCCTCTCTCTTTCTTTTTTTTTAATTTTCTTTGTCTTCATTTCGTCATTAATCTTCTCGTTCTTCTTCTCCTTCCTACAACGACGACGATGGCGGCGGCAACAATGATGCAGCAACGGAGGAAAAGAAGAAGGAGAACCAGATGCAGAGTGGTGGAGGAGGAGGAGGAGTGCATTTGAGTACATTTGAGTGGTAAAAAATGATGGTGATGGTGATGAAGAAGAAGTTGATAATGAAGAAGAAGAAGATGGGCATCTAGGTGTGCTTCTTATTTTTATAAAAATCCGGTTGTGTTTTTCATGAAAATCCGTCATGTTTTTTTAAAAATCTGGTTATGTTTTTTGTCGCCCATGCGTCCATCTTGGCACATAGGCATGCTTCTGATTTTCATAAAAATCCGATTCAATTTTTCATAAAAATTCGCTTCAGATTTTCATGAAATTCGCTTCAATTTTTCATGAAAATTCGGTTATGTTTTTAACGAAAATCCACTTTGTTTTTTTTTCCCCGAAATTCGGTTCAGCTTTTCATGAAAATTCGCTTCAATTTTTCTTGAAAATCCGATTTAGTTTCAGGATGTAGAAGAAAAAGAAGAAGATCATCAACGACGACAATAACAGCAATAACAGCAACAACGACAACGACAACAGTGGAGGAAGATGAGGAAAAGAGAAAATGAAAGAGGAAGAAGAGTTTTGTTTTTTTAATGAAAATCCACTTCGTTTTTTTTTCGAAATTCGGTCAGTTTTTTATGAAAATCTGATTCAATTTTTCTTGAAAATCCGGTTCAGTTTTAGGAAGTAAAAAAAAGAAGAAGATCATCAATGACGACGACAACAACAACAACAACAACAACAACGACAACGTAACAGTGGAGCCACAATCAATGGCTCCTCTCTTGATTTCTTGAGGTATGGTAAGATTACATCAGCATGTTGGTCAAAAAGAGTACAAATAATTATGTTTTTCCTGTGCATATCACCAAATAGAAAAACAGTTTATTGACAATCTCATTATCATACAAAAAGGACCTCTATTTATTTTTATGTAACAGTTACTCACTTCATTTCTTCGACTATTATAACGACTAACGAGCCTATTAAGCTCTTTTCTAGTTTTTGTCAGCATTTCCATTGGGTCCTCCCTCCCAAGTCCCAACGACCAACGCAACAATATCTGTCAAAGATATAAAAAAGAAGATAACATTCTACATATTTTTTACACATTAACTTTGGTCATTTAATAAATGCAACATTAAACCTACCAAATAGTTCGGTGTCGTCTATCCTTTCAGCTTCCAGGAGCTCATTGATGGGCTTCACCCTCAAGGCCTCGAGTGGAAAAGAAGAGTTCACAACTGGAGTTACTCGCGTTCTGTTTGAAATTGTCAAGTAGAGATCAAACTCTGTTGTCCTTGACACCGCCCTGCTTTCTATAACAACGAACCATCTCATGTTGAACATGTGGAACTCCTTAAGCACCTGGCCCCACCTCTTGATCAGTGAACGAGGAAGAATCGCGTGCAACCGATCCCCCTACGCAAAAAAAAAAAAATCAAATCAAATCGTCGATTACATGTGAAGGCAGAAAATGGTAAAAATCTAGAACCTTTCTACTTGTAAACACTTAAAAGCCGACAACATTTGATAAATCAGAATATAGAAAGGTCACAAATTTTACCTTGCTATCTTGCAAGATCATCTCAATGTACCAGATCTCCTTGGATTGTGTTTGATTGAAACCTCCCATAGCCTGATGACATACACATTGAGGTTCCACTTTGAAGTCTTGCAGCGAACATCGGCCAGAAAGTGCCATTTGCCACCGGATTGAATTAGTTTTTTGGTTTTCTTCCCTGTAGCTCTTGATGAGGCTCTGTTTTTTTTTTTTTTTTTGTAGTGAGTGTGTCTGATAAAATACGAAGATGGAAACCTGTTGAGCTTTTTACACACCCTATTTTCATTTCAAAAGTCGTATTGTAC
>JASCZI010060488.1:42860-62263 GCA_036250425.1 Stylosanthes scabra
AAGTCGTATTGTACCATAAATTTTTTGTGAACTTAATTTTGCTTTCAGATCCGACTCCAACTTTGTCTTATTACTAGTATGATACACCAATGATGCGCTAGTGTAAGATGGAATCCAGCATGAGAGCAAAAAACGTGGCACACATTTGATTGTGGTATCAAAATAGTATTACACATCGACACGTCGTGCCCTCCAATGAGATTGGCACTATTCTCTTTTTATTAAGGCGGGCAATAATAGATAATATATAAATAGATAGATCAGTCTCCAAAAATTGTTTTTCTATCCTTTTTCAAAGAGAAAGACATGCTTGATCTTTGTATCCTTCCTCTTAAGAGAGTTCTTCCTATTAAAGATAGAGATTTCTTTCACGGACTAGTGTCTATTTTATAAAGTCGCTCGATCAACGTATAAACGGGGTGATGCTAGAGTAAGGAGAAAGGGCATGGATTTTCGAAATCTTTTATTAAAACTAACCACAAAGGCGACTAGCTAGTCCACTACGCTTCCCTCCCCCTCCCCCTTTCCTGAAGTTTGTTAAAAATTTAAAAAATAACTTTAAGTTTCATTTTGTTTCAATTTTGTCTCTAAAGTTTTTTATTTGCATCAAATATACCCCTGGTGGCTAAATTTTCAAAACTTTTATGATAAATTCAATAATAATAACAGAACATAATGCTTAGCTTGTTTATGTTGAAAGTTGTTCTTATGAAACTATTGTTAAATTAGTTTTGAATTTCTTAAAAAAATTAATTGTTAGGAGTATATTTGATGCAAATTGAAAACTTTAGGGACAAAATTGAAACAAAATGAAACTTAAGGTTATTTTTTAAACTTTTAACTAACTTAAGGGACAAAAAATATACTTTACCCTAATTTAATTTCATTTTCTATGATTTTTTTTTCTCCAACAGAAAGGATTAAAACATTTTGATTAAAATGTTATGGAAGAAGACTAGAAATAATCAAATAAATTCACATCCACATACAAATTACAAACTAGAAAGTATACAAACCAATGCAACAAAGGTTGAAGTTCGTCCATCGTTGGATTAAGTATGTAACACGTACATTTCTCATCAACGGTCATCACACAACAAGAACATTTACGTTCCCCTTTTAAGAGGCTACCAATAAATACACCCACATCCTAGCCTTATCCTTAGGCCAAGTAAGTCCTACACTCTTTACTCCCGTATATTATTTCTTGGCTTGTAATAATTTCACATAATTAAACATAACAGCTCCTATCTTTATATGCAACATGCTTCCTATAGCACATCCCATAGTATCCAAACTTGGGGGCATGATTCTATTATTTCCATTTTCTATACCATCTTCTCTGAAGGACATTCCTGCACACGATGATGTCAACGTGTCCCGCCGTCACCTTAGTATTTTGGATTTGAAGCAAAGAAGAGGTATGAGTCTTTTATGTGCAGCAAGAAGGCAGGTTAGATATGAAGATGGGGATATTGATGAATATGATGATGAGTATGGACACAATAAAGAAATTGCAATGTTGGAATACTATAGTCAGTCAGCAAGAGGTGAAGCACTCCTTGTTCATGCCATTGTGGACCAAGAGGAAGTCGATGTGCTCATCTTCAAGGTAGATTTTTTATTTAATTTGTTTTATTCGTATTTACATTTGGATTTTGATATGATTATTACATTAATATCGGAATTAGCAATGAGTTAAACCTCAAAATAGTTTCTCGGATTGGCTTCATGTATTAAAATAATTTTTTTTAAATTCTGATAGTACTAATTATATATCTGAAATTAGCAAAGTAGTTCTTTAATTCTTTTTCTGTCAAGTGACTCATTGCACAGTTAAATATTAATATGGTGCATTCAAATACATAATTGCTACAATTGAAGTTTTAGTAGCTTAACTCAAAAAATAACACTATAGTGAAGAGTAAAAATTATCTTTTTTTTTTAGTAAAAGAAAAAAATTTATAAATAAATTCATCTTTTTAAACTGAGCGAAAATGGTTAACATTGATCTAATTCTACTATTTAAAAAAAGCCCCTAACTGGAATATCAATACTGGCAATACAATAATCCTATAATCTTGTATATATAAAAAAAATCCATCATCAACAATGGTAAACAAATGCAATTAAACCTCGTCACTATTTTTTGTTAAGAAAATGAGCAAAAAGAATAATTAGGACCAATCTACGTAGCTCTGTTGCCTTTTGTACCAAATTTTGTTTTATCGGTTACAAATTTCCAATGTAATTACTTTGGAAAGGACAATTTAATTTAATTAGTTACAATAATTACATTTCATTTCAGGGTTTTTCTTCAAGCCTGAGCTACAGTACATCCCCGGATCTAACTAGAAGCATTCTACCAGAAAGGGCAGTGATAAAGACCATAGATAGAATCAAAGGGCCTTTCGACCCTGACAATATAGTCTACCTGCAGAAAGATGTAACATGGGAAGATTTCAAGAAAAAATTGCTATCTAATTGACTTTCAATTGAGTTAACTTTTTTATAGGAAAAAAATACTACCTTTTTCAATAAAAAGTTACTTTTATAAAAGGATAAAAGATAAATATTAGCCTTGACCTTTTTCATAAATGGACAAATATACAATTTTTTAAGTATTTTTATTAAAAGTAAGAAAAAAATTGTTTTAATACTAAATATACATTATTCTATTTAATTAACTCTAATAAGTTATTTATTTTTTTTTAAATAAAAAATTATTTTAATGTTAAATAATACAAAAAATAACATAAAAATAATTTTTTATCTAATATAAAAATATCTTTTAATTAATGTAGAATAAATAACCTGATTAAATTTTATTGAACGAAATTGGTATTTAACTAGAATTATTATTTTTGTTTTTGGGAATATTAAAAACATACGTCAAACACAATCGCAAATACCAAATAGTATACTTCTTTTTCATTTTAAATGGCACCTATTAGTAGGACTTGATTGAAATTTCATCTACCATATAAATTCTTTAGTTACAAACTTTTGAGCTATCACCTAAGACATAATTAAAAATTTGGTAAAATATTATTTTACACTTACATTCTTAAATATGTTTCTATAAAATATAATTAAAAAAAAGTACACCATGCCATGCATTGATGATAATAATTTCACCAAGACAAAATAACTTAATTTCTTAATGCAGTGAAGACGTTACTCACAAGCTTAAGCAAATGAAGCATTCTTGTTTTTGCCAAAAAACTAACCAACATCCCACAAGAAACACTAAAACGTTATCTTGAAAGTACCACCTCATTTCCATTGCTCCCATATGAACAAAATAGACAGAGGACAACTTTTAAATGACCTAAAATGACACTAGATTCACCAAATTGGCTAGCTTATACATATATAAATGCCCTACGATGCTGTGCTTTCATATACCTTTACAGAAACATTACACCAGAACACCGATCAAAACCGAGCAACGTGGGAGGTCAACGATTTCTTCTCCGGCAATAATGTATACATATATAGACAACAGCGGTGGAAACACTGAGTAGGGCTTTTAATTTTCATCACACTTGTTCATTTCCTTTGAGAATATTGTACTTGCAAAGAGGACAAGTTGCATTCATCTTTAGCCATTTCACTATGCATGATGAATGGAAATGATGATTGCACGGAAGAGCATGGAGCTCTGTTCCATCTTCGTAAGGACAAAGGCATATGCAACATTCCTGAAAAGCAAAACAACAATTAAATAAACTCAACTGAAAATACAGAGTGCTTTTTATATTGATGAACGAAATGCTGAATTCTATAATAACCAGAAGTTCAAGCTTATCCGATACAGTGATTTTGTTCAAAGCCCTATAATCAACTGAATGTGAGGTTCAATAGTGCTAAGTGTGATCTCTCCCTCTTCATCAAAACCCACCAATCTCATGTCACCTACATCCCACAGCGTACATGGATGATACAATAATCAATCACTCCTCCCCCTCCTACGATCAAGAGCTCATTGCTACTTTGTACAACAGTTTTGTACTCAATGATTTAGGTGCCCTACTACTTTTTGGGGAGTTGAGGTTTAAAGACTTCAAGATGGCTGACTGTTTTTGTCCCAGAAGAAGTACATTTGGGACCTTATCCAAAAGAAAAATAGGGAAACAGCCAAGGTTATTGCCACACTAATGGTTTCAAACCTCAAATTGTCTCATGATGGCAGTAATCCCACCCTTTTACAGGTCTGTTCTGGGTCCCCTACAATCCGCAACACTCACTATGCATTGGAGGGAAGTGAATAGGATTTTGAGATACCTAGATGGCATTTGAGCCGGGCATTAAACTTAGAGCAAGGATAGATCCAAAGCATCTGAGTTTAAGAAGGTATTGCGATGCAGATTGGGTAACGATTTAAATGGTAGGAGGTCAGCATCTGGTGCATGCATATATTTGGGACCAAACACTATTTCTTGGTGGTCCAGAAGCAAACGACGGTGGCCAGATTGAGGACCTAGGCAAAATACAGGAGTATGGTTGATCTCACCACATAATTGACACGGATTCAGTCATTACTCACTGAAGTGGAGGTTCCTGCTACAACGCTGGTGGTGTATTGTGATAATCTCAGTGCTATTATGTTAGCACACAATCTGGTTTTGCACAGTAGGACAAAACAGATGAAATTTAACCTCCTTTGCAAGAGAAAGAGTGATGGAAGGCAAGCTGCTAGTTGCACATATTCCCACTAAAGAACAGCCAGCAGATATTCTTACAAAGGCAGTGTCTAAAGCAAAGATTTTGAGCTTAAGTGATAAACTACTTGTAACATTTTTGGAGAAGTAGAGCGCCCAATATCAGGGAGCACAACTCACAAGAGTGAGTTAGATAAGTGATAGTAAAGCCTAAAGAGAAGAGATTAAAGGCTGTTAGGAAAGGATAGGGCAGACTAACTACCTAACAGCTGTCATAACTAACTTTAGAGAGAAAGGATTATTTGCATCCTTGTATATAAGGATAGCTCAGTGCTAAACTCTGTCATAATACACATTCAGATATCTTAAACTTCTCTCTGTCTATCTAAATTCTCTCTAAAAAATCTAATAAATTCATTTTGGAAGAGGAATACAAGTCTACATATTCCACTCAAAAATTCAAAATGAAATAAGCTTTCGAACCTACTATATAATGTTGGTAACTGCAAACTCTGCATTCAAATGTAGATATATAATTTATTCATTCTCTCCTCTCCGGGTAACCAAGCTGACACATAAAAACATAGGACTCATGTAAAGATCTTTATGTACATTCAACAACATAAAAAAAATTAAAGAACCCCGATTTCTTTTTCACAAGTCATAATCTGAACTACATAAGACAAATATGAATTCATAATAGTGTTTCAGTAAAGCATACCGCATCCTCAGGTAAAAGTGTTCGTTCGTTTGCCACATATCCACTGCTTGTTTCAATGGGAACCATTCTTCCAGCTCCCCCATTAGGCTTTTCCTCATTGCTTAAAATTTCAAATCTGTATTTTGGAATTATACTGAGATCTGCTTCTGATGCACCTTCCTATGTCTCCCAAAATAAGACCATGAGAAAAATTAGAACACTCACAAATTTAAAAATTTTCTGTTAGTCAGTGTCAAACAGTTTTGTTCATACCTGTCCCGCAACAGCATAGAGGATTGCAATGATGCAAGGCAAACAACAACAGAGAGCAATGCCAATCAAGCATGCCAAAACAACACAAAAGATAGCAAAGAAGACATCAAATGCCAAAAACACAACAGCCAACCTGTAAAATTCAAAACATATATATCCTTCCATCATTGTGAACAAACTATGTAGAATTAATCATAGAGTATATACAACAGAAGGAACTAATGGAGAATTTCCTTTTGGTCCTCCAAAGGAACAGAAATTGATTAGCCTCCAGTTATGAGCAGCATTAAATTGGCACGTAAAAGATAGTTAATGGCATGTCACTAGTTTCATCCTTTTAAGGCCCACATCAGACCATAATTGATAGCTTTATAAATGGAGGACCAAATTAGAGACATGCAAAAAAAAATGGGGGAAAAAAAAATAGAAATACGTCCAAAGATGTGAACACTATCCATTTGACCTTAACTCGTTAAGATTTGATGACTAAATCGAAAATCACAAATCAATGTCAAAAGACATAACTGATTCCTAATACACTAGAAAGAATTTTACCACAGATTTTTAATATAAACCAGGTTCTTCTATCTACATCTTACATAAAAATATACTTTTTGGCATATAGTACTAATTTGTTAAGCATAAAATAGAACACAAGTGGAAATATTCTTATTTACCACTTATATGTCTGAGAACCCACATGTTAATTTCGCATATGAGAATATCAAACATTAAACTTTTAATAGATAGAAATGATAGAATATCAAGCCATTTAGAACAAGCATAAAAATATTATTCTTACTCAAAAAGTTACCAAACAAGGCTTACCAGTATAAACGTGGGGCATCTTGCAGAAGTATATCACCACCAGAGACAACCCAGTAAAATCCCACAATCCACCAAAGGAATGAAATCCCCGTATTAAACGACTCACATCGTTTTGTGAATCTGCTTAGAAGATAATCAAAATCAATATCTACAAATCTTAGTTACCTAATACAATCCAAACAAGTAAATGATGATATCAATAAGACAAACTCTATCGACCACCAATACTACAGTTAAAACAATCAATGCCATGTCTACAGTCTACACAATGCCGAGAAACCTTGGAGGTTTACCACAGCATGTTAAATCCATAGGCAGCATAGTTAGTAGTTTTATCATCACATGTTAATTAAATTATCCTGGGATAAACCTTAAATCTATACAAATACTAATTAACCTGATATAATAGGGATTAGTATTCAATTGAAAGGTATGGGACTTGAGTCAAATATGGGATTCTGATGGGAGCTTTTATAAGTTCTTGGGTACTCCAATCACAATAGCTAGCTCTTGTGAAGAGGTTCCCCAAGGTTTGCATACAAAACTATTGAAAATGCATTGTAGTCATATGCTTAAAATTAAAGAAACTTAACTTTGATCAACCAGAAAAAAAATTACACTCTTTCCCTATCATATATCACATGCAAGCAATAATAAGCAAACCAGAAGTCATTCTAAAATCCAAATATATTAATAACATTGCACATCATCAAAAACAGTGAAAATACATTAACATATGGATCCCCTCTCAATCAATCATATGCTGCAGTTAATTCAAACAGATGAGCATGACATTCATTTCACATTTCAGTTTCATTTCTCATTTACAGAGCCCACAATATAAAACAACTGGCAAAGACCCCTAAATCAGCTACAGCTTCAACAGTTACATGGCAGCATAAATGTACTTAGCAAGCCTCAAATCCTATAAACCTTATAGATTATGAATAATTGTAAATTAGCCATCCAAATTAGGAGGTTGTCAAATGTCTATTGCAAATATGCAATCTGGCTGCAACCTTGTTATAAAACAAGTATGGATTTCTGTTTGGTTTGTTGTTTAGGCAAGGCCCGACATCGTTTGCTTTCTAGTTTTACAAGCATAGTTTACACTCATATGGTTGTGAGGGAGGTTTGATAGATGTTACCATGAAGGACAATAGGGAAGACAACAAATGTGTGCTTTAGATTGTTTTTCTCAAGGGTCAATTTTTTATTTTCAAGTGGTCATGTCAAAACAACACAGGATCTTTGTGGGAGAGGATTGAATTGCACATTAGAAGTTTGGGGGGTGAAACTGTATATGTAGGATAAATCCAAGGGGATTAATTGCATGTTCCTTTTTATCAGTACTATACATGCTTTACTAAAGCTTCATCCTTATTTATTGAACAAAAAGAAAAATCAATATCAGCTGCCATTTTCAAACGTGTTTAATCCATGGTTGCTTTGCATTTCATCAAACAAATTACATTTGCTAAAAACTTCCTATGGATTTCTTTTCTGTTCATTTTTTCTATTCTATTCCCTCTCTCTTTCTTCACAGGGGTGGGTGCGTTTGACCACTTACCTTTTGTACTCATCATCAAAAAGGCATTGTTGAACAACAACATAGGCAAACTATTGAAATGGGGCTATTTGGGAGATTTCTACATAAAGTATGTATATAATGGCACCATCTGCATACCCTGCCTCTATTGGTGGCTAGTGGCTAGTGCTCATGTATCTTCTCACGGAAAAACCATATAGGACAAAAGCAAAAAGATATGCCGACATATGATATGCATGTTACGGTAGATCACAAGTATGGTGAATTTTGGCCAACTAGACTTTCATCAAATGTTGCTAGGCATAGGCTTAAACTATCAAGCTATGAATAACAAAGGATAATTCTAAACTCCCAAAAATAGATAAACAAATAAATACTGTACATAGGTTAAAACACAAAATACATTTTTCACAAATGGAACTAACCCATAAAATGTTGCTATGAACCTACTTTTCTACACATTATCATGGTAGAAAATTACTTCAGCTACAAACATTGGAAACCCATTCAGTTCCCTATTCATAACACGCTAACTCATCTTGATCAACCAAACTGGTCAAGTCACTACTTCTAGCAAATCCATTTGTCTCTATCTGGTTTCTTTATCACACTACTGTGTGATTGTATTTGTACTGTACACTGCTAAGCCAATCACATGAACTACATAACTGCCGATCCTAATTCCAAAGCATAAAATGCTTATACCTCATTAATGAGCTTGATCGTAATCTCAAATTTTAACTAGCTTGACCATTACAAAACCATGTCAACCGAACAAGTCAACCAAAGTACTATACCAACATGTGCCTTCCCTGTTCTCTCACATTTCCACATCTAATTAGAATACCACCAAAATAAACTAAATTCTCACAAAAGTGATTCCTCTAGCTCATGGCAGAACCATCATACACAACACAAGCTCTAATTTCTCCAAAGCTTATGCCTTTTCTAACTTTTATGCTCCCTAAAAAGGTACTCACACACAAACATCTTAACAAAAGAAAATCCCAATCTATCCATAAAAGAATTCTAAAATTCAGTTTAACATAGCTACTAAAACTCTACAATCAAACCTATAGAGTCAGAAACGGCGAAATTAAATTCAAATGAAATAAACATACCCAGGGCGAGAAGAGTTTCCATCAGCAACATCGTCATCGTCACTATCGTTGGCATCATCAAAGCTATCAGTATCCTCGCTCTCTATGCCACTCGTCCTTCGCTGACGCCGCGAATTCCTTTGGTTCCGGCGCCGGTACTCAAGCCACACCAGCACCACGTGAAGCAGGCACTGCAGCCCGTACCCGACGATCCACACTCGGATCGGCGTGTTCGGCCGCTCATCCAACGTGAGCGCAAGCATCACCGCCGAGACCACCACGAAGGCCATGTTCCACGACATGTCGAGCGCCACGACCGGCTTCGAGTATCCCCAGTCGGCGCGGCGCTCTTCCAGCTCCCGTGCTGCCGTCTCGCGGACCAGCATGGATGGGCCGCGGCGGCCCGTGGCTCGGCCCAGGAGAAGCGCGAGGGTTGGCGCCCGAGCCGCGGCGGAGGCATCGGAGTTGCCGTGGCGGGAGCGGAGGAGCGGCGCTTGGGACTCCGGTGCCTCCGTGGCAGCTGTGTGTGATGACATGGCTAGAGATAGAAAAGGGATTGCATAATTCAAATTGAAAAGGGAGAGAGGAGAGTGAAATTATTATAGGAGATAGAAATTATGGGGAAAATCAGTTTCCGCAGGGAGAGTAATTGGTAGAGTGTGTGTGTGGGTCAGTGAATAAGTAATTCGAGGAAGGAAAAGGGATTTGGGGGGAGAAAGGATTTGCGAATTGTTAGTGAGGCGTTGAATGGTGGGTAAGAGTAGAAGAAGTGTAGAACTAGAAACGGTTGTTGAAACTGGAAAGTACTGGGCTTTTGGGAATGGTTCGATCTTGAACTTCACTTGCTGTTATTGAGTCAAAGGTAACCGGAAGAAACGGTGGTGGAATTATCATTAATTAATTATTAATAATTATCAGTGTATTCAGAATTCACTATTAGGAAAAGCTCCTTGATAAATTTGTAAAGTAGTGTAATGTTTTAACTTTTAATAATCTCTTATTTAATTTGTAATTTTTATTATTTGTGAGTTTCGTATAATAGTGATTATTTAAAATTGATAAAAGTGATCATTCAAAAATAATAGAAGTGAACATCAAAATAAATAACAACAGAGAAGAGAGGAAGAAGGGAGCGTCGTTCTCTTGCAGCCGAGGATAGAGTTGAGCTCGTCGCGGAACCTGTCATCGATAAAGACGCTCATCAATTGAGACACCGAAGTTCTGGAAAATTGACGACGTGGCAGTCATCGAAGGTGCGGCGAACAAAGTGGATACTGGTGAAATAGATGACAATAACACGGTCAAAGCCATGGGGCAATGTAGAGTGTGGTGGCGGCGGAACGGAAGCGCGTGAGCCAAACTCTCAGAGGACGAAAGTTGAGATGCAGATTCTTGGAGGATCTTCTAGATGTCTTTGAACGAGGGGGAGGAGAAGCAGAGGGAACAGTTTCTAGAATGTGACGACGATGAAGATGGTGGCGGCTAGGCGAGCTTAGTCACGGTGGCCACATGGAGCAGTAAAGTGTGAAAAGACTGAAAATGGTTTCGAGAAAAAAGGGTAGTGTGTGTTGAGAGAAAAGAGTGGTGGAGGTTAGGGAAGGAGAATGGGAAGAAAAAGGAGGGTATTAGTTACTATTGGATACTGTTACGTAAGGAACCCAGAAGCTTGCTTCTTGACGAGCCCAAAGTGCAACCTCCGTAAGCCTCCGCTGGAACAGGTTCGGGGGTGTACCTGCAAGGCACTCCAATGCCTAAGTCAGCAAGAGTTTTAGCAGGTAGTAAGTGGTAGAAATTGGGTAAGTATTTGGTACATGTTTCAATAGCCTTATGCTTGTACTTATAGGATGTCTTCCACTGACGGTTACAAGCTGTATGGAGTCATGGGGCAGTTTATTAGGCCACAAGGGTAAACTGCCCCATGAGTGGTGTGAGTTGCCTTTCCGGAGATGTAACCTCCTTTGACGCTGCCTCAAGTCGGGATCGCTCTCCTGATGGGGATCGAGGTCGAGATACGTCGGAAGTCGGCACAACTCCTCCATAATGCGTACAGGTCGGTGCATACATTGTGAGAGCTCCACACAAGTCGGGATTCTGTAGACACAGGTCGGACAATGTGGGCTGCCCATTACGGGTTGGGCCTCCAGTCTTGGGTCTAATGGGCTGGTATGAACAGATACCAATATTGTTTGCTTGGTAGACTTTCTCGTTTCCAATTTTAATTTATGGGTAAATAAAATATTTTTTTAAGTGATTAACAATTTAAAGGGGCATGAGTTTTTTTCTCTTTCGGTGTAGAGTAGGGTATTCACCACAACGAAAATCATGGGCTTGAGTTGATCCACTATTCACACTTAACTTTTTAAAATAATAAATATATTATTAGTTTTCTATCTATCTATTAAATTATAAAAGGTATAGGGGGTTCAAGCTCCTTTAATACTTTACAAATGTCTAACAATGAGTTATTCTTTAAGCAATAAAAATTAAAGTTAAGCAATTTCACTCTTTGGTAGTGACAAGTTCCAGCAATGTCGACGATCTCCGCGGTGAGCTTTAACACCTTCTACTCTCTGCTCCTCTTCTTAGCTCCAGATTCACATTTTGCTTTGCCTATGAGAACTTTCTTTTTTGGTTTCTTCTGCACAGGTAATAAGGAAGGTAATGAATATGGATGTTGATAAATTTTTTAATGTTCCTGTTAATTCTGAATTTCTGGTAATTCATGTAGGTACAATTTTTTTTATTTTTTGGATAAAAATTTCTTTTGTATAATTATGTTAGCAACATTAGATGTGCTTTCAAATGTTGGTTTTTCTTAATGTTAAACACTATAATATTTGTTCCGCCCATAAAATTAATTTGATTGGTAGTAAAACTTCAACTAAAATGTTATCTTTTGTACTCTCAAGAATTTTTTATTAGTTGATTATAGGTGTCTAATGTCATATTGCTTTCTGGAACTAGGACTATTCTATTTTCTGGTTCCATACACTACCCAAGAAGCACATCTCAGGTACTTGATTAATCAATTCGCCCAGAATTTGAACTTTATTAAGTTGATTATATATATAACAGAAGGCCCGAAGTGGATTAAGGAGGGAAAGGGGAAGAAGGAGTATGCAAAAGGATGCAACAGATATATATATATACAGATTATATGTATGAATGCGGTATGCTATGCAACAATTATAGCATAAGATAACTGTGGTGCTGCACGACCGGTGTTATTCTTATGCTATAACTAAATTATAATTATGTTCTACTAAAGGGGGTGTAATAGAACCGCCCAGTGTATAGCCACCGTAAACGGGGAATTAGATATGTAGATTGAATATATGATTTTATTGATTAATGATTGAAAACATGCAGAAGAAAGGGGGAGGAAGAAGAAGAGCTTACAAAGGAACTCTTAGAACTTCTCTCTCTAACTTCTCTCTCTTTCTAGTAATTGTGTATCGAAGGGTGCCTCACAATGAAGACGAGGACTCCTTTTATAATTGAAAATTTTACTGTTTCTACAGTACAGGTAAAGGTAACCTAAACTATAGCTACAGTTCCGGTCTTCAATAGTTCCGGTGATTATCTTGGATTAATGCAATAGTTCCGGTACCTAATCATCATCAAGGTTAATTCTGAAACAGTCATCTTCATTTGGATTGTCTTCTTGATCACTTTCTTCATTTGGCGAAAGTTCTTCGTCTTCTTGAAGTAAGTGAAGGATTTGTTTAAGTTTTCTTTTGATTGATTTCTTTGATTGTGAATCTGCAAGTGCTGCCTGAATTTGAGCTTTTTGATTGAGAAACGAGACCGTTTCTGGGTCTGAAATTTTCAGACTTCTGGGATTGTTTTTGAACCATTCTCTGACCTTTTCTGGATAGGCCATCGATGAATCAAATTGAGACCACCATTTGGCATAGGCATGTCTTTGTAAGATTGGAAGTGCCTTTGGATGATCTAATTCTGACTTTCCATATTGATATTGCCACGAGAAAACCCATGACAATGAGAAGATTGAGAAAAATTTTAACATCGCAGGAACACAAGTTTCCTGAATGTCAAATTTTGATTCAAAAAGTTTATACCCTTCATCGGTAGGTGATGGTAAGATTTCTGAAATTGGTCCAAAAAAGTCTCACCATTGGTAGAACCAGTTTGGGAAAACATAATTTGTAGTTCTTTTATAATAGATTAATCATGAATGTTTGTATTGAGCATTTTGGAACCAAAATACTCTAGTCCAAGCATCCACGTAGTCCCAATAATTAAAACCTATTGGGTCAAAATTTTGAGAAAACTTTTGAATTTTATTAAGATTGTTTCCAAATTGCTTTGGAGTTAAAACTTTGAGAATTTGGATTGTTGAGTGGGTGATGAGTTCAGGATTGGTTTTGTCTTTGTAATGCTTTATGGATACTGAATCAGTATCTACTAGGATGAACTCATAGAATTGTCGGGTTTTGGTTGGATAAGTTGGTCTGAAATGGAATCCAGTAGAAAAGATTTTAGGGATGACTTTATGAGGAAATTCATCCCACAATTCTGGTTCTATTTGGATAATGTTTGAGAACTTTTTTGTGGGAGTATAATTGGTTTGGGCTCTTTGTGATTGGGTTTTTTGTGGGTTTGAGATAATGGACTTTTATTTTGGGTTTTGGATGATTGTTTTTTGTTGGGCTAATTGGGATATGAGTTGGGTCAGATCAATGTCTTCATCTGACTCACTATAGATTTCTGCCCAAGATTTTTTGTTAAGTTTGGCGACACCTTGGTCTTGTAAGGCCATAAGTGTTTGGATTGAGAAAGCATAATCAGCTTTGGTTTGTTTGGGTTGCTGGGTGGATGGTCCAGCTTCATTTTTTGATTGAGAAGATTGGGAAGATGGTTTGGTAAATTTTTGTGTGGGTTGTTGGGTGGATGACCCCGATTCGTAACCAGATTGAAATTGCTTGATTGGCCTTGGAAGGGCTAAACGGATTCCTTTGCCTCTGGAGGAGGCTACAATTGCCTTTTTAGGCATCTTCTTTCTTTCCATGTAAATATTCACGTGTAAGGAAGTTAGGGAGAGAATTTGAGTTGCCCTTGATATGCTCGATTTCAAAATCAAAAATGCTTAAAATTGCTTGCCATCTGGCAAAAATCTGTTTTGATGCAAGGTTTTTAACATCTTTTTGCAAAATATCCTTAGCTGATTTGCAATCAACTCTGACTAAAAACTTTTGATTGAGTAGATCAGATTGAAATTTTGTAATGCATAAAACAATGGCAAGAATTTTTTTTTTATTGTAGAATAATTCTGCTGAGAACTATTCCAATGCTTTGATGTAAATACAATGATGCATTCTTTATCATGCATTTTTTGTTTTAATATGCCGCCATATCCTAAATCAGATGCATCAGTTTCAACTATCTTAAATGCATGAGGAATGGGAAGGCATAAACAAGGAAGATTTTGAACCTTAGACTTGATAAACCTAACAACATCAGAATGTTTATCAGTCCATGGTGGAGGACTTTTCTTAAGCCTGTCATGAAGAGATTTGATCAGATTACTAAGATTTGGAATGAAATCCGAGACATAATTCAGACATCCTAAAAACCTTTGAAGCTGATTTTTATCAATGATCTGATCAGGAAACTTTGCGGCAAACAAAATTGATCTTTCTATTAGGGTTATGGTTCCTTGAAAGATCATATGGCCAAGAAAGCGGATTTTTGTTTGAAAAAGAACAATCTTTGATTTGGAGACAGCAAGACCATTTTTCTGGATGATATACATGAAAGTTTTAACATGTTTGAAATGTTCCTCTAGAGTTTGAGAAAAGATCAGTACATCATCTATGTAAACGATTGCAAAGTTTGAATATGGATTAAAGATGTGATTCATGATTTTTTGAAATTCAGAAGGGGCATTTTTCAAGCCAAAAGGCATTACATTCCATTCATATTGTCCGAATGGAACTATAAATGCAGTTTTGTAACGTTCAAATTCTTTAATTTGGATTTGCCAGAAACCAAATTTCATATCGAATTTTGAAAAGATATTTGCAGAATTCAAACGATTAAGCAAATCTTTTTTGTTTGGAATTGGGTAACGTATCCATTGTAATGCTTGATTTAAAGGTTTGTAATTTATAACAAGTCTGGGAGTTCCTCGTTCTATTTCAGCTTGTTTGTTGACATAAAAAGCTGAGCATGCAGGACCAGGGACTCTTGCTAGGACGAATTAGTTTTTTGTCCAAAAGATCTTGGAACTCTTTTTGACAATACTGCAAAAGCTGTTCATTCATTTGGATTGGACGAGCTTTTGTAGGTATTTGTGATTCTTTGAAATCTTTTTCATAGGGAAGGTCAACAATGTGTTTTTTCCTTCTCCAGAAAGCATGTGGCAATTCTGAACAAATAGAATTTTCAATTTGATTTGAAAGACTATTGATTCTTTCTTTGACCTTAGTTTGAGAAAGCTGTGATTCCAGACTCTTGAAAGAGATTTCTTCTTTCAAAAAACAAATTTGTTTAGTTTTGGATTCAATATGGTTTACGACCTTTGAAATAGGTTTGTTTAAAAATTGAAAGAAAGTTTTATGACCACCTGCATAAAAAGTGATACCATCGAAATCTGATAGATACAGAAATAACTTGATTATGAAAGGTGTCCCCAAGATTACATCATTTTTAATGTCTTTGGTGATAATGAAATGAGCTGGGATTTTAAGATAACATTTTTCAACCAAAGCATCAGTTAATTTGTAATTGATTCTCAACCTTTCACCTGTTACAGAGCTAAGGCGTTCAGAAGTTTTTTCAAAATATTTTGTAGGGATTAGACCTTCCTTAATACAATTTGAATCTGCACTTGTATCAAAGAGTGCAACAGTATCAATCATAAAATCTTTCACAACAAGACGAATTTTAACACGATGTTTCATAAAAGAAAGAGTTTTTATTATTCTTAAGATTGACTGATTTTCATTGGAAACATCATTTTGCTGATTTTCAGAAGACTCGGGATTATCTTTGAGGTTATTCAAATCAATGCTTTCATCATCAGACTCTTCTTCTTGCATTAATTGCAAGAGAATAAGTTGATGATTACTTTGATTTTCTTTGATTTCTCGGATTTCTTTCTTGAGGTTATTAATCTCAGTCTGGAGATCTTGAATTGTTATAGGTCTAACAACTTGTTTTTCTAATTTTTTGAAAATAGGTTTGACATCATACTTATTATTAATAACAAGATTTTTGGACCTTTTGGGTTTTTGTAAAGACTCTTTTAATTTGGAAAGAAATTCTTTCTTTTGTTCAGGATTGCCAATAGCCTCGATTGCTTCAAACAAGAGATCTTGATCTTTTGTTAAAACACCAATTGTCTTATCATCAGAATCTGAGGATGATCCAATATCATCATCTTGGATATTATTGACATCATCCGAAGATTCATGTTCAGAATTGTCATCTGAACTTTCAATTAAAAGATTATTAATTTGTTCCTCAATTTGTGGATCAAGGTTCAAATTATTAATCTTTTTCTTTAACCTGCAATATTTGTTAACATGTCCAGGTTTGTTACATGTATAGCAAATAATGGGTTTTTTCTGAGTATTTTTTTGAAAACCTTTTAGAACACTCTTTTTTGGTTTTGATTTCTGAAAATGGGTTTTTGGTTTTCTGAAATTCTTTTCAGAATTGGATCTAAAAGCTTTTCGATTAGATGATCTCTTTTTTCTTGGATGACAAGCAGGAAGACCAAATTGTTCACAGAAAGTTCCCAGATCATTTCGATTTTGAGTTTTCTCTCGAGCAAGCTGCCGTTGGATTTTATCATCTTGGGAAATCTTTAAGGCAACCTTTTGGATGAAAGAGATTATTTAACCATAGCTTAACGCATCATAAGGGATGATACCATCCGGGGTTAAGCTTCGGATTTTGTCCCTTACTTTATCTCCCAGGGATTTGGGAAGACCATCTAAGAATTTTTCTTTCCACAATGGTTGATGACTATCCTCTCTAGTGTAAACTCGAGTAAGGAATGTGTCTTTGTACCATCTGAAGTCAGACATGGTTTTGCAACGCAGATTGGATAATAATTCAGCTGAACGATCTTTCTAGAGAGAAGGATCTCCTATGAAATGGCTGGCTATGGTAAAGATAAGGGTGTTTACAGTATCAGGAATAGGTTCACCATCATCTCCAATGATAGGTTCATTTTGATCATTTACCTTAATGGCCGAAAAGATTGATTGTTTTTTATCTTCAGTAAGATAATTATCCCACCATCCTTTGAGTTGTCCAGAAAAACCAGAGATAATGATATTGGCTATGGCTTCTTCAGATGATTCATGAGCAGTTTGATAGGTAGTACCTACCATGGTCATGTGTTGAAGCATGCTCATGATATTGTACTCCGTTTTACCATCTATATTCCATTCATAGATGTTGTTAGCATTGAAACTAACGAAACCTAGTTCCCTTTCTTCGAGAGCTAGATGAGGAGCAGATATGCAATTATAATTTGAAGTAAAGGGTTTAGTTAGACCTTTCCATTTCGTCAAAGAATTGGTCATGATAGGGCTAACTCTTAGATTAGATTGACAAGTACTATGACTTATATCAGAGTCAGAAGACTCATCAGACTCTTTGTTTAGAGCACAAGCGGCTTTGGATGAACGAGTTTGTATACGAGAAGTAGATTCTCCAGAATTTGTAGGAGTTTCAGGGACAGTCGAGAGACAATTTAGAAGTTGATCAATCTTTTGCATGACTTCAGAATCACTAGACTCTTGTTTCAAAATAGAAGTTTTAAGAGTTTGTTTAGCATTTCTACTGATTTTAAAAGGTTTGAAAAGAGGTTTTTCAACAGATTTAGAAGTGGAGGTTTCCGCAACATTTTGTAAAAACAAAGAGGGTTTTGAAGATGTAAGATTGTCACCCAAACATTGTAAAAACCTGTTGGTATAATTTGATTGTTCAATAAGATTTTTAATATCTTTGGGTTGACAGTCTCATCTACATTCTTGGTTTTAAAAGGAGAGGCCATAACTGGGTTATGTCCATCTGTGTTTGAAATAACAAAAGATCCTTTTGGAGGAAACTCAGATCTGACTAAATTTCCGTCTTTAACTTTCCAAGTTGAAATAACATTTGCAGATGGTGATAGATTTTTAGTTTTAAAAGGATAATCAATCTTATTTTGAATTGAATATGCATGAAACCATTCAAAGAATGGAATATGCATCTTGATTTCGTTGAGAAAAACATAATATTTTTCTCTAAATGCTGAGATTTGGGAAGCTGTATGAGTACGTAAATACCATTCTCTATGAAGATCATACTCCTTAGAGTAAAGATTTTTACGTAAAGCTTCTTTATCAATAACAAATTCTGTGCTACCCATGGACATCATCATTTAGGGAAGAATATGTTGAAGATTGAATTGATTGTAAATCAACATCATCATCCGTTTGATAAATTGGTTGAGCAATGTTTGAATTATTTTGTAAACCTGAAATGTTAATTCCGGAATTTACAGATCTGGGGATTCTTGTTGAAAACTGGGATTGTGAAGTCACAGAAAAAGATCTTCTTGCTGAAGCAAAATCATTAGAAGTTCCTTCTTCAGATCTAGAAGAAAAAGAGTTTCGTCTGTCAAAGAAAATCTCTACTCTTCTAGTTTCATCTTGCTTAATCTCCTGAAGGAGGGATGCTTGTCTAGGCTGCGAAGGAATGGCTCGATCTATTGACCATGACTTAGGAAGGTCAATTTCATCCCACTTAATGAGCCTTGGAACCGTGACGTTGGCCTTTGTCATGTCAGTGGCAAACAAAGTGGTTTCACGATCAATGGATTTAAGAAGAACCCTAGAATTGCAGGTATTCATGACCTTGTATTGGATTCTATAGATAAGAGCGGCAGGGATAAATCCTTCTTTCATGTTGAGACCATGGATACGGATATTAAGAAAGAGGGAATCTAGAATATTGACATCTAAAAGACTAACAGTTTTGTTTGGGAAACAGTTGAAGTAGACAGGACCATGTCCTAGGCTTGTTTCTACTGTTCCGATGAGAGAATCTTGGAAATCGTTGTGCCTAATATCTCTAAGACACATAAGGATTGAAGCATTTAAACCTTCACGGATGAGAGGTTTAACAGCAACTTGGACACACCCTATATGAAGATATTTGTATGGCGGGCATGCTCTCTGACAGATTGTTTGGTTAAGAGATGGAATTCCTCACCGGATTCTAGTCCTAAAGGAATATTATTTTCAGCAGTTTTGATGATATAGTCC